>BLSH010438680.1:11494-26375 GCA_018402905.1 Glandirana rugosa | reverse complement strand
TGTCAGTAAACCAAGTGTGATCAATTTTCAGTGATTGGCACCATAGCTTGCAGACTCTATAACTTTCACAAAGACCAAATAATATCCACTATTTTTTTTTTTTTTACCAAAGATAGGTAGCAGTATAAATTTTGGCCAAAATTTATGAAGAAAAATTACTAATTTGCAAAATTTTATAACAGAAACGAAGAAAAATTCATTTTTTTACAAAATTTTCGGTCTTTTTTTAATTATAGCGCAAAAAATAAAAAACCCAGAGATGATTAAATACCACCAAAAGAAAGCTCTATTTGTGTGAAAAAAAGGACGCAAATTTCATATGGGTACAGTGTTGCATGACTGAGTAATTGTCATTCAAAGTGTGAGAGCGCTGAAAGCTGAAAATTGGTCTGGTTAGGAAGGGGGTTTAAGTGCCCAGTTGTCAAGTGGTTAAGCAGTTACAGCAACCGTTTTGTTTTTTTTTCCTTTTGGGATAAAGGTTTTATATAAATTAAGCTGACCATTGTAAGCACCCCTGTCAGTGGTAAATAGTTTGGCTCAACCCTCTGACCATAGGTGTGCACAGCCTATTGCATTAGGGTGTGCACCCCAAAGCCCAAACACACATGCATGTGTATATATACATTTGCCCTACAGCAGTGGGCGGTGTCAGTAGGACAGAGAATGGCGTCAGTAGTTTATTTTTATTCTTTTTTTTATTGTTGCAATTTTATTTATTTTTTTATTATTTTTTACAATTTTTTTTTTATTAAAAACTTTTTATTTGTTTCATTTTTTTTTTTACAATTTTTCAGGAGCCCCATTGGGGGGCTTTGGTGATATACCAGACCCCCTGATGTCTCACTTTAGAGAGAGAAAGGAGGGCAGAGATTCCCCAGTCCCTTTCTCTGCAGCAAAGCAGCAGGGGGAATCCGTGCAGCACAGGGTGATTAGGGCGTGCCCAGGCACACCTGGCACATCCTGTGCGCACACCTATGCCCCTGACACTTTAACAAGACAGCTTGGCCTGTTGTAGAATAACAGACTTACTGGTCAAAGCACCAGGTGAAAATAATGGAAATAAAGCCTAAAAAAGAAAACAAATGCAGTCACCGCCTCTAAGGATTGGTAAACTGCAATATATACATTTTCATTGTTGAGTTTAACCACTTAAGGACCGCCCCATGAACATATACTGTGGCAGGGTGGCCCTCCTGCGCAAAAACACATACAGGTACATGATTTCTTGCAGTGGGTCTGGTGCGTGCGCCGCCGGCGGCCCACTCACGTTGTGATTGGACACAGCGGGAGCCAATTAGTGGGTCTTGCGACCGTGATGGCTGCTGGCCACCCGCGATCATTCACAGGAGAGGCAGAATGGCGGTCTGCCTATGTAAACAAGGCAGACCGCCATTCTGTGAGGCAGGAAGATGGAGATCTTATGTTTCTGCGTTCCTCCAGTCACAGCATCCTCACACAGTTAGAAAGCCCTCCCTAGGACTGCCAGTGTCATCAGTACAGTTACATTGCCTATTATTTAGCACTGATCACAGTATTAGTGTCACTGGTCCCCAAAAAGTGTCAGTTAGGTGTCTGATTTGTCAGCTGCAATGTCGCAGTCCCCCTAAAAATCACTGATCGCAACCATTACTATAAAAAATAAATAAATAACTAAAAATTCCATAAAAATATCCCAGAGTTTGTAGACGCTATAACTTTTGTGCAAACCAATCAATATACGCTTATTGGGATTTTTTTGCCAAAAATATGTAGCAGAATACATATTGGTTTAAACTGATGAAGTAATTTTATTTTTTACATTTTTTTATTGGATATGTTTTATAGCACAAAGTAAAAAAGTGTTGGTCTTTGTTTATAGGGCAAAAAATAAAAACAGAGAGGTGATCAAATACCGCCAAAAGAAAGCTCTATTTGTGTGGAAAAAAAGGATATCAATTTTATTTGTGTACAGCGTCGCACAACCATGCAATAAAATGGCCTGGTCAGGAAGGGGGGTAAATCTTCCAGGGCTGAGGTGGTTAACCACTTCCACACCACGCACAGTATATTTACTGCAGCAGTGTGGATGTGTACTGCGAATCGCCGTAAATAAACAGTGATTTGCGGAGTGGCCGCTAGAGGCCGCAAGCGCGCCGCTGGTGGCGCGCTCTCGTGCCCGCCGCACTCCGGAGGCTGAGCTGCCAGAGCCAAAGAATGGGGAACCGCCGATGTAAACACAGTGGTTCCCCATTCTGACAGTGGGGACATAAGAGATCTACTGGTCACTGTCACTTAGAGCTGTCCATAGCAGCCCCGCCCCCATACAGTTAGAACACGCCTAGGGAACACAGTTAGCCCCTAGATCTCCCCCTGCAGGTTAACCCCTTAACTGCCAATGGCATTTACACAGTAATCAGTGCATTTTTATAGCACCGATCGCTGTATAAATGCCAATGGTCCTAAAAAAGTGTCAAATGGTCCGACATACCCGCCCCAATATCGCAGTACCGCTAAAAATCGCAGATCGCCACCATTACAAGTAAAAAATAAAAAAAAAATAAAAACCCCAGAAATGAATTCTCATC
The DNA here is from genome assembly GCA_018402905.1 of Glandirana rugosa. Taxonomy (NCBI): domain Eukaryota; kingdom Metazoa; phylum Chordata; class Amphibia; order Anura; family Ranidae; genus Glandirana; species Glandirana rugosa. Next base: position 23,811 of record BLSH010438680.1, on the reverse strand, counting down.
ATCCGTAAACGCAGCAACTTTTGCGCAAACCAATCAATAAACGCTGATTGTGATTTTTTTTTTACCAAAAATATGAGGAAGAATATAAATTGGCCAAAACCGAAAAATGATGTTATTATATATTTTTTTGGATTTGTATTATAGCAAAAAGTAAGAAATATTGTTGTTTTTTTTTTTGCAAAATTGGCGCTCTTTTTTTGTTTATAGCGGTGATCAGAAATGACGCAGAGGCGATCAAATACCACCAAAAGAAAGCTCTATTTGTGGGAAAAACAGGACGCAAATTTAATTTGGGTACAACGTCGCACGACCGCGCAATTGCCAGTTAAAGCGACGCAGTGCCGAATCGCAAAAAAGTGCTCTGGTCCTAACGTGGGAAAACCTTCCAGGGCTGAGGTGGTTAATATTGCTTGCTGAGATGGACAGGTTTGTAATCTAGTAGCGAAATAAGATGTCATAGACAGAGAAACAGGATCTTATCTCTTGAGAGAATTTCATTTTCGGCCAATTAATCAAACCAAAGGTTTAGTCTTGAAAAGAATACTATTTGCATATTTTTAGCTTTCAGTATGCAATACTCAATATGTAATCTACATCTATGCCTTGATATCTTCTCTAGGAAATCCACAAGCGGGGATGGAGATAAAACATAGCCTTGATGAAGCATGACCGTCGCCTTATGTGCTTTCAATGTAATGTTCAAAGTAGTCAAGTATAACTCACTACATGCATACAGAGGCTGGATGGCTTTCTGCTGCAGTCCTATTACAGCTCCTGAACAACTTATGTAAATCCATAAATGTTCTAATGTGTTTTTCTATACAAACCTATATTTCATTTTTATTTTATTTTTTGGCACTGCACACAAATATGGGCAAGGGAGATAAATAGGATTTGACGGTGAGATGTGTCAAGAAATGTGCACATTTGCTGTAACCACACATGCTATAACACCACCACCCCCTCCGACCCTCCATTAAGACCTCAGATGTGGTGGCTCCTTACAAAGCCATTGACATTTTCCTTAACTGCAGTGCATTCCACTCAACTTGCACACTTTCACACTGCATTGACAGCATTCTCTTCTGCTATGTTGTTACTAAGTACTGTGGGGATGTTTAAAAGCCTCACTGTGATCTGTCCCCAAGGAGTGAAGAAAGAAGCACAGATCGAATACAATCAGCTTTCTTTTTTTCAAGTGGACACCTTTGGGAATGGTTCCTTCAAACATAAGTAAGGAAAATGAGCACACAACTAGTGTGCCTCATAGTGACCATATTGATCCAAAAACACTGACTGACATCAATGGGCAATAAATAAACCTCTGTGGGACTCCTGAGACCATAGGCACACTTAAAGCAAAACTAAATCCTTCTACCCTTTACAGCCAAGGAAGCTACCATCTTAGCCTTTGTTTGTTGTCATGGTGTTGCACATGTGATCAGTTATGACACCAGCCATATGATGGCTTGTTCAGTTGAGAACCCAAGCATGTGGGTAGGTGCAGCGGCAGAAAATACTCATTCCAGTGCAGAGAAACATTAAAATATTGTAACTGAAGTTAGGAAATACAGAACAGGCCCAGCAGGAAGGCAACCCATCCAGGTACACTCACAGCATGTAACAGTGATGTGTCATTAGAAGTAGGCCTCAGACGTACAGACATCAGTCTTGAGGGGTGGAATGTGACCTGGCTGGTCTGTACTTAAGTGGGAAGACTTCCAAATAGGATGGTGTGTCCCTGCATTTTCCCTACTCCTCTGGAACCTCTCCCTGGCGCTAAGCACTTTCCTTGCCAGAGGGGTGACCTGTCCCTGCTCTAGCCACATGCGAAATGTGCGCCAAGCCCAGAAGTCAGGGTCTTAAATAGACTCGGCCTGACCCAAGATGGCCACCAGAGTCACTTGGGGCTCCTGCATCCAATCGGGTAGCTGCCCCTGTGATGCAGGAAACCATAGAGGAACTAAGTTTTTCTTGACTTCCTCTCCCGCAATGCAGTTGAGCGTAGAGTTGTAGAGTTGCCACCTTTTCTTCAAGCCAAACCCAAATACCTTAGCGCAGGGCTCGACAAGCTCCAGGCGCCAGGCTGCCATGGTGACCAGAAACCGCTTCCTGGCGAGCGGTGTTCTGTCAAAAGAGCCGATCCTTCTCTGCCCTCACTATCTCCGATTCAGTGAAGAGCGGTTCTCTGCCTAAGCTGACAGCTGTTAAAGATTAACAAAAATACAGGCAGACTGCCAAGTTTTGCTTCTAAGTGCAAAGAATGTATCTGTTGGTTCTTTTATCAAAGGGATGAACTCCGGTCTGTAAATGAGGTTAAACCTTTTCTGACATTTGTTACTTACAAGTAAATATTAATATTTTCTGCTAGAAAATTACTTAGAACCCCCAAAAATGATATATTTTCTTTTAGCAGAGACCCTAGAAAAGGAAATAACGTTTGTTTCAATATTTTATGTCACAGGGTATTTGCCCAGCAATCTTTCAAATGCAATTTTTTAAAAAAAAATACGCTATAATGAATTTAAAAAAAACTAAACAGTAAAGCTAGCCCATTTTTTTTTTTTTTATATAATGTAAAAGATGATGTTACACTGTGAGAATCGTGATCATTTATTCTAAGCAAAAAAATTGTGGTTCTCGTTTTAGCCAGAATCGTGCAGCTCTACTGTGTGTTGTGAGGTGGAGGAAAGGAGATGAGGCAGCTGGATATGCTTTAGAAGAGTCTTTTTATGTCCTCTGATAAAGCCCTGTGTACCATCAACAATTACCACTCTTTATGTGCAGCTGGGCTCCAGTATTTCATGGTGACCGGAAACCCACCAGAGCAATCAATAATTACCATGGGGACACACATGTAGGCAGGAAGTGGCTGCAAAGAGGCAGCAGAAGATCAGCAGCACTGGAATACTTTTTTCGCCTTTTTTTTGTATTTTATTTAACGTGTCACTAAGGCTTCATTTATATGTGTAGTTGGGTGGTAAAAATTTGCAGTAGAGACATATTTTTGCCACCCACCAACGGTCACCCTTAAAGTCCATTAGGCAGCAGATGAGGGTGTTTTACATGCCGCAGTCACGATGCATTAGGCATAATAAGGAGTTTTCCGCTATAACAGGTTTTTAGTGTCACTCTTTCTGGCCAGCCTATAACCCTAATGTGACGGTGTTACGTTGGAGTTATTGATTGGCTGCTCTGCTGTAAGTTAGGGTTAGGGAGCCCAAATTACTTGCCTTGCCCTGGGCGCTGACAACACACACTATGCTAAAAAAAAACTGGCTCCTAACTTTTTTAGCCTGCTCCCAGATTCAAAGCAAACTTGTAAAGCCCTGTCAACCCCTGCCCTAGAGGCCTGGAACACCTTTGGGTACCCCAAGGAGAGTAGTAATGCGGTGCGCATTGGGGGCAGCAGCAAACAGTGGGTATGGCCAAATTGCTCTTGGTGACATTATCTCCCTGTCCTTGAGTGATGCCTTACCTGTCCACAGACAGCCGCCCGCAGCTCCCAGGACCCAGACAGCAACAGATTTGTGTGAGACTATCTTGGTTACTTTGGTAGCCACAGCCCGGTCTGAATAATCTCCGCCTGAAACCCGGACACATGATTCAAAACCCGGACTGCCCGGGTGAATCCCGGACAAGTGGCTACCCTAGTTGAGCACCACCTGCAATAGAGAAGTAGATTGCACCTGTCTACAAGCAACTGTGACAGTTATTCAGAGCATGCCTTTAATGGAATGGTTTTGGGAAACCGTTAAATCTGTGGGTTTAATTCTGTTTTAACAATGTCTCCCCTACTTCAAAACCCATAATAGTGACTACCACAAAATCCCCCCAGAATACTAACAAGAAGCATCAAGGATGCCACACTATAGTAAAAAAATACAACACAGTACACATATTAAAACCAGCACCTACTGCATACCCCTGTCATTCCACTATAAATCTGTATACAATCAAGGATTGTATAAACACTTGCTAAAAAATTCAACCAATTCCTTACCAACAATAATGTAGCCAAGAGAAGATACTGGAAAGTGGAGTCCTGATTTCTTGAGTACATAAATGTTCATCAGAACTTGAAAAATATATTCCATGTATGACATTCAATATTCATAGCTTGACATTTTGGATGGCCTTTATGGATTGAGTATAATCTCTTAGTGCCACACTTAAATTCACAGTTATATGAATCATTCACACAGAGGATAGCGCTCTCATTTTGACAACTATAAATTGCAGATAAAAGTGGTGGTGGTGGTATGGGGGGGGGGGGGGGGGTGCGGGTTAGCAGTTTGAAGCAGCAGCAAGAGGGAGATAGACAAGGCCAGCTACTTACAACCTGTGTACTTCAGTGAAGGTTTTGGGTACAAGACTGGTTACATTTTATATATTAAAGGAAAAATTTGTTTTGTAGGGAAAAAAATATTGCGAGTAATATGACAAGTATGAACCATTCTCCTGCAGCACCACGGCCTAAATTTGATTTATTGACTCAAAGTCTGTTACCTTGTTTTACATTGTGGCAGCCGAAGTATTATTTTTACATATCTTTCATATGAAATATTGCTTTACATAGGCGGTTATAATTTATCAGTATGCTTGTTTGGGCACTGATAGTGCACCTGAACTCAAAAAATGAAGAACTGCTGTGTTATAGAAACATATAGAATTGTTAATCCAAGAAGTACCCTTTGTCCCCTCCTGGTTAATAACAGTGTACTTTCTGTGCCTCAAAGCTGTATAAATGAAGTATGAGATCATCTAAGGCACTGCTGCCTCTATTTGCTAGTCTCACCAGATATGAAGTGGGATATGCATAGTTGCCAACATTGCAAAAAAATTAATAGGGATACATTTTTACCAGTGGGCAGAGCCGTATTATAATTAGGGGGTGGGGCCTTCATTTGAGGGCGTGCCAACAAAGGAGAGAAAAGCGGGGTGGCTTAAAGGGGGTGTGGTTCAAAGGGGTGTGGTTCAAGTCTGAGATGAACGACGGATAGAGGGAGAAAGAAAGAAATAGGGAGGGAAGGAGAGAGAAGGAAGGAAGGAAAGAAAGAGGGATGGAGGGACAGCAGGCCCAGATCCTACACCACAATACAATATGTGTATTCCAGAAAGTTTACCAAACAGCAGATAAAGATACTCCATACACCTGGTGTTAGCACTTCAATCATCCCGACACCATGGTTGGTATGGTGTCAGGATGATTGAAGCACATTTTTTCTTATATTACATTGTAATATAAAATTAAATAGTTCAACTCACCATAATGCAGAATCAGTGGGAGCCCCCGAGTGGAATGGCGGTCCTTGTTTCCCCAGGGTGGATGGTGGTCCTTGTGTCCCCGGGGGGGATGGTGGTCCTTGTGTCCCCGGGGGGATGTGGTCCCTGTGTCCTGGGGGGGTGGTGGTCCCTGTGTCCCCGGGGGGATGGTGGTCCATTGTCCCCAGGGGGGATGGTGGTCCCTGTGTCCCCAGAGGGGGATGGTGGTCCCTGTGTCCCCAGAGGGGATGGTGGTCCCTGTGCCCCCAGGGGGGGTGGTCATTCCCGTGTCCCCGGGGGGGTGTTCCCTGTGTCCCCAGGGGGGTGGAGGTCCCTGTGTCCCCAGGGGGGTGGTGGTCCCTGTGTCCCCAGGGGGGATGGTGGTCCCTTTGTCCCCAGGGGGGATGGTGGTCCCTTTGTCCCCAGGGGGGGGGTCTGGTGTCTCACTCTGACTCACTGTGACCCCACTAGTACTGTACATCCACAGCCGCCGGCCCTTAATAAGTCTCCACCACCATTATGAAGAAGACCAGAGCTCGTGGAACAAGGAAGAGATAAGAGGCGGAGCCCGGGCAGCTGCCTCTTATTTCTTCCTTGCTACACAAGCTCTGGTCCTCTTCATAATGGCGGTGGAGACTTTTGGGAAAAAGGTCTAAATCCCGGGAATGTCTCAGGAAAATAGGGACTATTGGTAAGTATCGATATGGTAATGTCACTAACTGTGCTGCTCACTGTTCTCCTTGATGGAAAGGAACCCTGTACCTGCAAATATACAGTGCAAGGATCTCCATTTGTTATGTGAATCTGTGTTCTCTTAGGCTTTTGCTGGATCAATTAGGACTCCAAAAATCATCAGATTACCACTCCTCACAGGGCATCTGTGACATGAGAAAGCTAAGATCAGGTTCACCACCAAGATGACCACCTTAAAGTGAAGATGCTCAGTGCCCAGAGCTAAGATGGGAAACTATGCCCCCCCCCCATCAGCACTCTATAACCCCACAGCCCCCAGCTCCCCCCATCCCCCACGACAGCATATCACCAGCCACCTCAATGGTCTTAACCCATCCCCTGTTGGGTGCTGAAGGGGATAGGGCCAATATCGGCACACGCCAAAAAGTTTGTGGTGTACTGCTGCCGACTAAAAAATTTTAAAATTGGTGCACATATATGGGGTTAAGGGTTACAAAGGAAAAAATGTCCTTGAGTTGGTGGTGTGACTAGAATGAAAAACATGGCCCTGAGTTAGTAGTGTCGCTGAAAGGAAAAATGTCCCTGTGTCAGTAGTGTCACTGAAAAGAAAAAAAATGTTGGTGCATCAGTGGTCTTCCTGGAAGAAAAAAATGTTCCTGAGTCGGTGCTGACACTGAAGGAATAAATGTCTTTGCATCAGTGGTGGAGGAAATACCATAACATAGCCTCCCCCCTTCCCTGCCCAGTACAGAGCTTTTCCCTCAACCCTTCAAACTACCCCACCACTCTTCCACATTCTCACTGCCCCAGTACTACAGAGCTTACCCTAATCCCCTACTACAAAGCTTCGCCCCCAGTACAGGGCTCTTCTTGTACAAAAGGGAAGGGTCCCTATACCCTCACATCTGCGTAGTCCCTAGGATCGATGTAAGAGTGGCAACCTCAGCCTGGACTCCAACCAGGCCACCTCCCAAGGCATTTTGCTTCACCCCTCAGAGATTAGTCATGAGGAACAGTACAGTGCGCTTTGCTCAACCCCCTACTATAAAGTTTTCCCCCATCCATCCTCAAGGTATTGGGCTTGCCCCCCAACCCCCCTTCCTCTCAGAGTTCTTCCATCCACTCCACCACCAACTACTTACTAGGAGGCTGAGCGCTCAGTGAGTGCTCTGTGTGAGTAGAGGTGCGCTGTCACTCAACCACAGAAGCCATACATAATTGAAACACGTAACGAATGCCGTGATATAATTTTGTGAACAATATAAAATAAATATAGTGATCAGTCCATAAAGTGTTCTTAAAAAAATGAAGAAATCCTTGAAGTTATGTCTCATGGGGTAATAGATGACAAAAACACCCAAAGTGTACCTTCCACCATGATAATAAAAGATAAGCCCTTGCCAGATAACTAGACTCCACGTTATAGAAGCTTAGTAAGACATAAATTCACACACCATGGAGGGTCCATCCATTGGATATAAACAAAGAAAAAGCGCTGAAATCACCCTTGCTGGTTTCTCTCGGTCCTTCTTCTGATTTCAAAGCTTTTTCTTTGCTTATATCCAGTGGATGGACCCTCCATGGTGTGTGAATCTATGTCTTACTAAGCTCCTATAACGTGGAGTCTAGTTATCTGGTAAGGGCATATCTTTTATTATCATGGTGGAAGGTACACTTTGGGTGTTTTTGTCATCTTTTACCCCATGAGACACGACTTCAAGGATTTCTTCATTTGTTATAGACACTTTATGGACTGATTAATATATTTATTTTATATTGTTCACAAAATTATAGCTCAGCATTCTTTTCGTTTTTCATGTTTTACACAAAGTGCTCCATTGTGTGATTGCCAGCTGCTTTTCTGATTACTCATTATGAGTTTTCACCTGCGCAATTACTTCATTTCTTTTACCATACATAAGTGAGCCTAAAGTGGAGTGCTACTGTTAGGCCCCGTGGGCAGTTGTGCGATTCTCTGTGCCAGTATATGGAACTATGCCATGTCTGTGTTTGCCGAATGTTATTTTCTATATTCTTTGTTTCTCAATAAAATTCTTTGAGTTAAAAAAAAGAAAAAAACACAGAAGCCAGCTTCCTCTTCTGGATTTTGCATTTACAACAAGCTACAGTGGTGGGCCCAGGGCTAGTGGCGGAGGTGACAGGACTGAGTCAGTGAGGAGGGAGGCATGGAGCTGCTGAGCTCCAAGCATGCCCCCGCCTCTACATAGAGAGGCTGTGCCCAGGGCATATGTCCCTTCTGCCCCCCCCCCCCTTGTCTCGGCCCTGTACATACTGTAGAGACACCGTGTGAAACAAGACATGGTAAGTCAGGCATAAAGCTGCAAGGAACGTATACTGGTGACCAGTCGTATCCTCAGTTTGCCTCTTTTTGAAGCTTCCAGCTTCCACAGTCTGTCCAAATCTTCCATAGGTTGACAGACTGTGAGGCTAGATTAGATGGATCCTGTCTAGATTTGAGTATGTTTTATCAGCATTCTAATGCAACGATTATCAAATATGAACAAAAACAATAAAAATGAGAAACAATGCTTTACACTGGTAGTCATGTCTTGCTATAAGCAGGGTAGGAGTGCTAAGTCCGTGAAGGATCACTTTCTTGATTCCTCCTAAAAAATTAATGATTCATAATCTATGCATTCAAAGGGGATTCAGCGCAGTGCAGAGCCATGGATAAATAATGTGACAAGTCATACAATTCAGACTGTTATCTTGTTGAGTGTACTGTAGCCAGGCCAAGGACCTTTATACAGAAAATTAGTTTTAAAGTAGAACTATGGCATCCCATTGCAACATGTGTGCTACAACTATTAATTTTAAGTGCATCTGCATTTACTGTTTTCTCTTATCCTCTCTCCAATGTTCACAAATACTTGTTGAGCCTTCCAGTAAAGTCCACATAATACTACCTGTGATGGTGTGGAAACAATGCTGCACTGCTCATGAATTCAGAGTTGCCACTTTCATGTGGGCAGTGCACTGTAGTGTAATGGGAACATCTTGCAGGGAGTGTGGCTACCTCCATTGTCACTGTTGAGTTACAGTCCTGTAGCTTGTAAACCTCACCTGCCACAGCTAGTCCTGCTCACAGTAGGAATGTGAAGTAAGGCAGGCCATAGATGATGTGATTTTCTTTCCTGCAACCACAGGTTGCAAGAAAGAGTATGGCTTGATTCCCCCATCAATGCAGTCAGTGTTGATGGGGAAATCCTTCCCACTGAACTATTGCGCTCTCCTTGCAGGGTGTTGCTGGGAGTGGTCCCAGTGAAAACAGTGCCATAGCTGCAGCTAATAATCGCATGCTAGGAATCTAACATGTTGGTTGTACCGAAGTCGATCCATCAGCCTGCCCATACATGGATCATATCTCAGCCGATCTCTGCTGAACCAGGCTGAGATTTGAACAATCTATGGGCGGCTTAAGTGGTTTGGCACAGAGAAGCTAGCCACTGATGGCATTTTATCCCAAAATGGTTGTGCGGGTTTGTGACCCAGGGGGGGTTGGACTGTCCAGATTGTGAAAAAAAGAAAATATAAGATACGTTGGTATTTTACAAACATTTTACAAACATGTTATTAGTGCTGTCAGGTTTATTAAAGTAATATAATAATATATTAACAAAAGAATAAATAACATCATAAAAAATCCCCAGTAAACTATTTGTTACATTTCCTATCCAAGTACTTGCAATTTACTATTTTTAGTGCTGCTGGCTCCTGCTTTCTCAGCGATTCTTCCCTGAACTTTCACAGGAAAGAGGTAACAGTGGACAGTGCAGTCTCCAGTCAGTTATCTTGGAGGAGGGACGGGTAGGGGAATGCCTTGTCATCCTAGACTACAGAGCTGTGTATTTCTATTGATTCTATTGATGCACACAGTCTAGGGAGGCAGAACTCCAGTCCCTGCATACAATGGTGACTCCATAAGACACTGCAAGAGAAAGGAGCCACCCTGAAACAGGAAACTTGGGGCAGCAACCATGGAGCCAGCTTAAACTGAGACATAGGTAATAATTAAAAAAATAAAGAAACTACACTTAAAGAGTAAGTTCTTACTAAACTGAGGGTTTAATATTGGGGGGGGGGGGGTGCTTTAGGTGTTCATAGGTATGATTTGGCTCAGTCAGGGAAAGTGAAGGACGTTTTTATAACCGCCTCCCACCCGGCCTACAGACAAATGAGTGCAGAGCACTGCTGTTCTGGGTGGATGTCATATGCAGGGCCGATACTAGGGGGGCATCTGCCCCGGGCACCGCATTGGGAGGGGCACCGTGGCTCCCTCCTCCTCCCCCCCCCCCCCGGGCTGTCAAAATTTCCGCTGTTCTCTTCAGCTCTGTTGTTCTTCCCCTGAAGCCGCTGCCAGCTCCTGCTCACTACTGTCACTTCTAACACAGAAGCCTGGCATCTATATTTAGAAGTGACAGCGCTCCGCTTCTCTCTGTGTGGTTGCAATGAAATTAAACCTTTTTTCCTCCCAGTACCGGAAAGGAGGGGGGGTGCGGACGCCAATGTCACCACTAGCGTTCGGGCTCCCAGGCTTTACCAGGAACCCACCACATCATCTCTCCAGGCGGACTGCTGCTGTGTAACAGAGATGAGGAACCTTCCACAACGCTCCTTCTCCGCTCTACCATCTCTTGTGACAGACCACAAGGAGGATAAAGTACTTTCCCACCCGCATCAAGCTGTGCTGCATCTGAGGTCTGTTTTGACGGTAAATTTGAGGGGGGTATTAAAAAAATTATAGTGGCATTTATACAGGTGGGGGAGGGGGGAGGAGGGGGGTCAGGGGAATTGGGTGGGGAGGGGTGGCGGGGGGTTGTGATGGCAGGGGAAGATTTACACTGGATAAAGGGAATTCAATCCTGTCAAGGATGGGAGAACTCTGTACTAGGGGAGGGGGGATATTTTGTGAGAAAAGAGAGAGTGATTTTTGGTTTAAGGTGGCGCACCCCTGAACCCACCACACTGTACATAGCGTAGCCCTGAACCCACCACTCTGTACATAGCCCACCCCTGAACCCTGCACTCTTTGCGTAGCGCACCCCTGAACCCTGCACCAGGGCCGATCCTAGGGTCCCAGGCGCCTGGGTGCAGAAAATCTTCTGGCGCCCCCACATGGGCGTGGTCATCTTGCTAACTCCTCCCCTTTGCAAATGTTTCTATGGCAACAAGCCCACTTCTCCACGTATATGTATGTGACGCTTTACCACTGTTACTACGGTGCTTTGGCGCTGCTATTCAGGCGGCAGCAGGGTGCGCTTAACCCCCCAGAAGGAGTTAACAAGGGGTAAAAACGCCCGTGCTGCAGCACTTCCGAAGCAGTGTTCAGCCACTTTGGAAGTGCTGCCCTTTCATCTCAATGGCAGGGGCGGCTTAGGGGAGGTGTAGGAGCAGTGTAGACACCGCTCCCGCACCGCCCCAAAGATACTGCTTGCAGGACTTTTTTTTTTCATCCTGCAAGCACACCGCCCCAGTGTGAAAGCACTCAGACTTTCACACTGGGGAGAATTGGGGATGGAGTCTTTCAGGCGCTTTACAGGCACTATTTTTAGTGCTGCAGCGCCTGAAAAAGCACCCAGTGTGAAAGTGGCCTTCTTTTTCTCAATGATCAGCAGTGACAGCATGCCTTACCTTGGTGGCAGAAGAATGGACAGGGTCAGGGTCGCAACACCAACCTCAGAAAGCGGCAGGTGCAGTGCAGGTGAACAACAGCTCCTCTCCTCACAGTCACAGGCAGGCAGCTCTCTTCTTCAGATGTGCTGTGAAAGGGGCCTTATTGTTAGAACAGTTTTTGACTGCAGCTACATCTGGAACATAATTTAAATGAATGGTACATTTTCCCTCCTTCAAGTGGTTGTCAACCCGTGACAACCACTTTAACCTACAGGTAAGCCTATAATAAAGCCTATAATAAGGCTTACCTGTAGGTTCCCTGCATATCTCCTAAACTCTCACAGTTTAGGAGATATACAGTGTACTGTGATGTGCCCATGTCATCGGGCACATGCGCAATGAAGAAATTGCCTCATTCCTTCACTGACAGTGTGCCCCGTTTAGCGGCTCCCGTGCGCATGCAAATCACAGAGGCGGAGTCCGCGACCCCGGAAGGAAGAGGGGCAGAAGATGGACGCTTCCTACTGCGGGGACAGCGCGGGCTTCCAAGAAATAATATCCGAATGGACATCCAATTTCACCAACAGTGCCCAACTGTTGGTGAACTTCCTCCCTTTTACATGGTAAGTAAATTTAATACAAGGTCTACATCGACGTCAGTTTTTGACAAGATTGTTATTCCGGGGAAAGTGTCGTGTAGACTTCTTCTCTCGACGGACGGACAC
>BLSH010438679.1:0-14183 GCA_018402905.1 Glandirana rugosa | reverse complement strand
GTGAGGGACAGATTATTGTTCTAAAATCATCTCATACTGGAGTAGGGAAAGGTCCCTGTCAGTGCTGTGAGGGACAGATTATCGTTCTAAAATCAACTCACTGCAGTAGGGACAGGTTCTTGTCGGTGCTGTCAGATACAGATTAGCATTCCAAAATCATCTCATACTGGTGCAGGAAGAGGTTTCTGGCGGTGCTGTGAGGGACAGATTATTGTTCTAAAATCATCTCATACTGGTGTAGGGAGAGGTTCCCCTCGGTGCTGCGAGGGACAGATTAGCATTCTAAAATCATCTCATACTGGTGTAGAGACAGGTTCCTGGTGATGCTGTGAGGGACAGATTATCGTTCTAAAATCATCTTCTACTGGAGTAGGGAGAGGTTCCTGTCGGTGCTGTGAGGGATAGATTATCGTTCTAAAATCATCTCATACTGCAGTAGGGACAGGTTCCTGGCGGTGCTGTGAGGGACAGATTATTGTTCTGAAATGATCTCATACTGCAGTAGGGACAGGTTCCTGTCAGTGCTGTGAGGAACAAATTAGCGTTCTAAAATCATCTCATGCTGGTGTAGGGAGAGGTTCCTGTCGGTGCTGTGAGGGCAGATTAAAGTTCTAAAATCATCTCATACTGCAGTAGGGACAGGTTCCTGTTGGTGCTGTGAGGGACAGATTATCGTTCTAAAATCAACTCATACTGCAGTAGGGACAGGTTCTTGTCGGTGCTGTCAGATACAGATTAGTGTTCTAAAATCATCTCATACTAGTGTAGGGAGAGGTTCCTGGCGGTGATGTGAGGGACAGATTATCGTTCTAAAATCATCTCATACTGGAGTAGGGAGAGGTTCCTGTCGGTGCTGTGAGGGACAGATTATAGTTCTAAAATCATCTCATACTGCAGTAGATACAGGTTCCTGTCTGTGCTGTGAGGGACAGATTATTGTTCTAAAATCATCTCATACTGCAGTAAGGACAGGTTCCTGTCGGTGCTGTGAGGAACAAATTAGCGTTCTAAAATCATCTCATGCTGGTGTAGGTAGAGGTTCCTGTTGGTGCTGTGAGGGACAGATTATCATTCTAAAATCATCTCATACTGCAGTAGGGATATGTTCCTGTCGGTGCTGTGAGGGACAGATTAGCGTTCTAAAATCATCTCATACTGGTGTAGTGAGAGGTTCCTGTCGGTGCTGTGGGAGACAGATTATCGTTCTAAAATCATCTCATACTAGAGTAGGGAAAGGTTCCTGTCAGTGCTGTGACTGACAGATTATCGTTCTAAAATCATCTCATACTGCAATAGGGACAGGTTGCTGTTGGTGTATTTAGGGACAGATTATCGTTCTAAAATCAACTCATACTGCAGTAGGGACAGGTTCTTGTCAGTGCTGTCAGATACAGAATAGCATTCTAAAATCATCTCATACTGGTGCAGGAAGGGGTTCCTGGCGTTGCTGTGAGGGACAGATTATCGTTCTAAAATCATCTTATACTGCAGTAGGAACAGGTTCCTGTCGGTGCTGTGAAGGACAGATTAGCTTTCTAAAATCATATCATACTGGAGTAGGGACAGGTTCCTGTCGGTGCTGTGAGGGACAGATTATCGTTCTAAAATCATCTCATACTGGAGTAGGGAAATGGTTCCTTTCGGTGCTGTGAGGGACAGATTATCATTCTAAAATCAACTCATACTGCACTAGGGACAGGTTCCTGGCAGTGCTGTGAGGGACATATTATCGTTCTAAAATCATCTCATACTGCAGTAGATACAGGTTCCTGTCAGTGCTGTGAGGGACAGATTATTGTTCTAAAATCACCTCATACTGCAGGAGGGACAGGTTCCTATAGGTGCTGTGAGGAACAAATTAGCGTTCTAAAATCATCTCATGCTGGTGTAGGTAGAGGTTCTGGTTGGTGCTGTGAGGGACAGATTATCATTCTTAAATCATCTCATACTGAAGTAGGGACAGGTTCCTGTCGGTGCTGTGAGGTACAGATTAGCGTTCTAAAATCATCTCATACTGGTGTAGTGAGAGGTTCCTGTCGGTGCTGTGAGGGACAGATTAATGTTCTAAAATCATCTCATACTGGTGTAGGGAGAGGTTCCTCTCGGTGCTGCGAGGGACAGATTAGCATTCTAAAATCATCTCATACTGGTGTAGAGACAGGTTCCTGGTGATGCTGTGAGGGACAGATTATCGTTCTAAAATCATCTTCTACTGGAGTAGGGAGAGGTTCCTGTCGGTGCTGTGAGGGATAGATTATCGTTCTAAAATCATCTCATACTGCAGTAGGGACAGGTTCCTGGCAGTGCTGTGAGGGACAGATTATTGTTCTGAAATTATCTCATACTGCAGTAGGGACAGGTTCCCGTCGGTGCTGTGAGGAACAAATTAGCGTTCTAAAATCATCTCATGCTGGTGTAGGGAGAGGTTCCTGTCGGTGCTGTGAGGACAGATTAATGTTCTAAAATCATCTCATACTGCAGTAGGGACAGGTTCCTGTTGGTGCTGTGAGGGACAGATAATCGTTCTAAAATCAACTCATACTGCAGTAGGGACAGGTTCTTGTCGGTGCTGTCAGATACAGATTAGTGTTCTAAAATCATCTCATACTAGTGTAGGGAGAGGTTCCTGGCGGTGCTGTGAGGGACAGATTATCGTTCTAAAATCATCTCATACTGGAATAGGGAGAGGTTCCTGTCGGTGCTGTGAGGGACAGATTATAGTTCTAAAATCATCTCATACTGCAGTAGATACAGGTTCCTGTCAGTGCTGTGAGGGACAGATTATTGTTCTAAAATCATCTCATACTGCAGTAGGGACAGGTTCCTGTCGGTGCTGTGAGGAACAAATTAGCGTTCCAAAATCATCTCATGCTGGTGTAGGTAGAGGTTCCTGTTGGTGCTGTGAGGGACAGATTATCATTCTAAAATCATCTCATACTGCAGTAGGGATATGTTCCTGTCGGTGCTGTGAGGGACAGATTAGCGTTCTAAAATCATCTCATACTGGTGTAGGGAGAGGTTCCTCTCGGTGCTGCGAGGGACAGATTAGCATTCTAAAATCATCTCATACTGGTGTAGAGACAGGTTCCTGGTAATACTGTGAGGGACAGATTATCGTTCTAAAATCATCTTCTACTGGAGTAGGGACAGGTTCCTGTCGGTGCTGTGAGGAACAAATTAGCGTTCTAAAATCATCTCATGCTGGTGTAGGTAGAGATTCTGATTTGTGATGTAAGGGACAGATTATCATTCTAAAATCATCTCATACTGCAGTAGATACAGGTTCCTGTCAGTGCTGTGAGGGACAGATTATTGTTCTAAAATCATCTCATACTGCAGTAGGGACAGGTTCCTGTCGGTGCTGTGAGGAACAAATTAGCGTTCCAAAATCATCTCATGCTGGTGTAGGTAGAGGTTCCTGTTGGTGCTGTGAGGGACAGATTATCATTCTAAAATCATCTCATACTGCAGTAGGGATATGTTCCTGTCGGTGCTGTGAGGGACAGATTAGCGTTCTAAAATCATCTCATACTGGTGTAGGGAGAGGTTCCTCTCGGTGCTGCGAGGGACAGATTAGCATTCTAAAATCATCTCATACTGGTGTAGAGACAGGTTCCTGGTAATACTGTGAGGGACAGATTATCGTTCTAAAATCATCTTCTACTGGAGTAGGGACAGGTTCCTGTCGGTGCTGTGAGGAACAAATTAGCGTTCTAAAATCATCTCATGCTGGTGTAGGTAGAGATTCTGATTTGTGATGTAAGGGACAGATTATCATTCTAAAATCATCTCATACTGCAGTAGATACAGGTTCCTGTCAGTGCTGTGAGGGACAGATTATTGTTCTAAAATCATCTCATACTGCAGTAGGGACAGGTTCCTGTCGGTGCTGTGAAGAACAAATTAGCGTTCTAAAATTATCTCATGCTGGTGTAGGTAGAGGTTCCTGTTGGTGCTGTGAGGGACAGATTATCATTCTAAAATCATCTCATACTGCAGTAGGGATATGTTCCTGTCAGTGCTGTGAGGGTCAGATTATCATTCTGAAATCATCTCATACTGCAATAGGGACAGGTTCCTGTTTGTGTATTTAGGGACAGATTATCGTTCTAAAATCAACTCATACTGCAGTAGGGACAGGTTCTTGTCGGTGCTGTCAGATACAGAATAGCATTCTAAAATCATCTCATACTGGTGCAGGAAGACGTTCCTGGCATTGCTGTGAGGGACAGATTATCGTTCTAAAATCATCTCAAACTGCGATAGGGACAGGTTCCTGTCGGTGCTGTGAGGAACAAATTAGCGTTCTAAAATCATCTCATGCTGGTTTAGGTAGAGGTTCCTGTTGGTGCTGTGAGGGACAGATTATCATTCTAAAATCATTTCATACTGCAGTAGGGACAGGTTCCTGTCGGTGCTGTGAGGGACAGATTATCGTTCTAAAATCATCTCATACTGGTGTAGTGAGATTTTCCTGTCAGTGCTGTGAGGGACAGAGTATCGTTCTAAAATCATCTCATACTGGAGAAGGGAAAAGTTCCTGTCAGTGCTGTGAGGGACAGATTATCGTTCTAAAATCATGTCATACTGCAGTAGGGACAGGTTCCTTTCGGCGCTGTGAGGGACAGATTATCGTTCTAAAATAATCTCATACTGCAGTAGGGACAGTTTCCTGATGGTGCTGTGAAGGACAGATTAGCGTTCTAAAATCATCTCATACTGCAGTAGGAACACGTTCCTGTCGGTGCTGTGAGGAACAAATTAGCGTTCTAAAATCATCTCATGCTGGTGTAGGTAGAGGTTCTGGTTGGTGATGTAAGGGACAGATTATCATTCTAAAATCATCTCATACTGCAGTAGGGACAGGTTCCTGTTGGTGCTGTGAGGAACAAATTAGCGTACTAAAATCATCTCATGCTGGTGTAGGGAAAGGTTCCTGTCGGTGCTGTGAGGGACAGATTATCATTCTAAAATCATCTCACACTGCAGTAAGGACAGGTTCCTTTCGGTGCTGTGAGGGACAGAATATTGTTCTAAAATCACCTCATACTAAAGTAGGGAGAGGTTCCTGTCGGTGCTGTGAGGGAAAGATTATCGTTCTAAAATCATCTCATACTGCAGTAGGGACAGGTTCCTGGCGGTGCTGTGAGGGACAGATTAGTGTTCAGAAATTATCTCATACCGGTGTAGTGAGAGGTTCCTGTCAGTGCTGTGAGGGACAAATTATCGTTCTAAAATAATCTCATACTGGAGTAGGGAAAGGTCCCTGTCAGTGCTGTGAGGGACGGATTATCGTTCTAAAATCAACTCACTGCAGAAGGGACAGGTTCTTGTCGGTGCTGTCAGATACAGATTAGCATTTCAAAATCATCTCATACTGGTGCAGGAAGAGGTTCCTGGCGGTGCTGTGAGGGACAGATTATTGTTCTAAAATCATCTCATACTGCAGTACGGACAGGTTCCTGTCGGTGCAGTGAGGGACAGATTATTGTTCTAAAATCATCTCATACTGGTGTAGGGAGAGGTTCCTCTCGGTGCTGCGAGGGACAGATTAGCATTCTAAAATCATCTCATACTGGTGTAGAGACAGGTTCCTGGTGATGCTGTAAGGGACAGATTATCGTTCTAAAATCATCTTCTACTGGAGTAGGGAGAGGTTCCTGTCGGTGCTGTGAGGGATAGATTATCATTCTAAAATCATCTCATACTGCAGTAGGGACAGGTTCCTAGCGGTGCTGTGAGGGACAGATTATCGTTCTAAAATCAACTCATACTGCAGTAGGGACAGGTTCTTGTCGGTGCTGTCAGATACAGATTAGCGTTCTAAAATCATCTCATACTGGTGTAGTGAGAGGTTCCTGTCGGTGCTGTGAGGGACAGATTATCGTTCTAAAATCATCTCATACTGCAGTAGGGATATGTTGCTGTCGGTGCTGTGAGGGACAGATTAGCGTTCTAAAATCATCTCATACTGGTGTAGTGAGAGGTTCCTGTCGGTGCTGTGAGAGACAGATTATCGTTCTAAAATCATCTCATACTAGAGTAGGGAAAGGTTCCTGTCAGTGCTGTGAGGGACAGATTATCGTTCTAAAATCATCTCATACTGCAATAGCGACAGGTTCCTGTTGGTGTATTTAGGGACAGATTATCGTTCTAAAATCAACTCATACTGTAGTAGGGACAGCTTCTTGTCGGTGCTGTCAGACACAGAATAGCATTCTAAAATCATCTCATACTGGTGCAGGAAGAGGTTCCTGGCGTTGCTGTGAGGGACAGATTATCGTTCTAAAATCATCTCAAACTGCGATAGGGAGAGGTTCCTGTCGGTGCTGTGAGGAACAAATTAGCGTTCTAAAATCATCTCATGCTGGTGTAGGTAGAGGTTCCTGTTGGTGCTGTGAGGGACAGATTATCATTCTAAAATCATTTCATACTGCAGTAGGGACAGTTTCCTGTCGGTGCTGTGAAGGACAGATTATCGTTCTAAAATCATCTCATACTGGAAAAGGGAAAAGTTCCTGTCAGTGCTGTGAGGGACAGATTATCGTTCTAAAATCATGTCATACTGCAGTAGGGACAGGTTCCTTTCGGCGCTGTGAGGGACAGATTATCGTTCTAAAATCATCTCATACTGTGGTAGGGACAGTTTCCTGACGGTGCTGTGAAGGACAGATTAGCGTTCTAAAATCATCTCATACTGCAGTAGGGACAGGTTCCTGTTGGTGCTGTGAGGGACAGATTATCGTTCTAAAATCATCTCACACTGCAGTAAGGACAGGTTCCTTTCGGTGCTGTGAGGGACAGAATATTGTTCTAAAATCAACTCATACTGCAGTAGGGAGAGGTTCCTGTCGGTGCTGTGAGGGAAAGATTATCGTTCTAAAATCATCTCATGCTGCAGTAGGGACAGGTTCCTGGCGGTGCTGTGAGGGACAGATTATTGTTCTGAAATCATCTCATACTGCAGTAGGGACAGGTTCCTGTCGGTGCTGTGAGGTACAGATTAGCGTTCTAAAATCATCTCATACTGGTGTAGTGAGAGGTTCCTGTCGGTGCTGTGAGGGACAGATTATCGTTCTAAAATAATCTCATACTGGAGTAGGGAAAGGTCCCTCTCAGTGCTGTGAGGGACGGATTATCGTTCTAAAATCAACTCACTGCAGTAGGGACAGGTTCTTGTCGGTGCTGTCAGATACAGATTAGCATTTCAAAATCATCTCATACTGGTGCAGGAAGAGGTTCCTGGCGGTGCTGTGAGGGACAGATTATTGTTCTAAAATCATCTCATACTGCAGTACGGACAGGTTCCTGTCGGTGCTGTGAGGGACAGATTATTGTTCTAAAATCATCTCATGCTGGTGTAGGGAGAGGTTCCTCTCGGTGCTGCAAGGGACAGATTAGCATTCTAAAATCATCTCATACTGGTGTAGAGACAGGTTCCTGGTGATGCTGTAAGGGACAGATTATCGTTCTAAAATCATCTTCTACTGCAGTAGGGAGAGGTTCCTGTCGGTGCTGTGAGGGATAGATTATCATTCTAAAATCATCTCATACTGCAGTAGGGACAGGTTCCTAGCTTTGCTGTGAGGGACAGATTATTGTTGTGAAATTATCTCATACTGCAGTATGGACAGGTTCCTGTCAGTGCTGTGAGGAACAAATTAGCGTTCTAAAATCATCTCATGCTGGTGTAGGGAGAAGTTCCTGTCGGTGCTGTGAGGACCGATTAATGTTCTAAAATCATCTCATACTGCAGTAGGGACAGGTTCCTGTTGGTGCTGTGAGGGACAGATTATCGTTCTAAAATCAACTCATACTGCAGTAGGGACAGGTTCTTGTCGGTGCTGTCAGATACAGATTAGCGTTCTAAAATCATCTCATACTAGTGTAGGGAGAGGTTCCTGGCGGTGCTGTGGGGGACAGATTATCGTTCTAAAATCATCTCATACTGGAGTAGGGAGAGGTTCCTGTCGGTGCTGTGAGGGACAGATTATTGTTCTAAAATCATCTCATACTGCAGTAGGGACAGTTTCCTGTCGGTGCTGTGAGGGACAGATTAGCGTTCTAAAATCATCTCATATTGCAGTAGGAACAAGTTCCTGTCGGTGCTGTGAGGGACAGATTATTGTTCTAACATCATCTCATACTGCAGTAGGGACAGGTTCCTTTCGGTGCTGTGAGGAACAAATTAACGTTCTAAAATCATCTCATGCTGGTGTAGGTAGAGGTTCTGGTTGGAGATTTAAGGGACAGATTATCATTCTAAAATCATCTCATACCGCAGTAGGGACAGGTTCCTGTCGGTGCTGTGAGGTAAAGATTAGCGTTCTAAAATCATCTCATACTGGTGTAGTGAGAGGTTCCTGTCGGTGCTGTGAGGGACAGATTATCGTTCTAAAATCATCTCATACTGGAGTAGGGAAAGGTCCCTGTCAGTGCTGTGAGGGACGGATTATCGTTCTAAAATCAACTCACTGCAGTAGGGACAGGTTCTTGTCGGTGCTGTCAGACACAGATTAGCATTTCAAAATCATCTCATACTGGTGCAGGAAGAGGTTCCTGGCGGTGCTGTGAGGGACAAATTATTGTTCTAAAATCATCTCATACTGCAGTACGGACAGGTTCCTGTCGGTGCTGTGAGGGACAGATTATTGTTCTAAAATCATCTCATGCTGGTGTAGGGAGAGGTTCCTCTCGGTGCTGCGAGGGACAGATTAGCATTCTAAAATCATCTCATACTGGAGTAGGGAGAGGTTCCTGTCGGTGCTGTGAGGGATAGATTATCATTCTAAAATCATCTCATACTGCAGTAGGGACAGGTTCCTAGCGGTGCTGTGAGGGACAGATTATTGTTCTAAAATCATCTCATGCTGGTGTAGGGAGAGGTTCCTGTCGGTGCTGTGAGGACCGATTAATGTTCTAAAATCATCTCATACTGCAGTAGGGACAGGTTCCTGTTGGTGCTGTGAGGGACAGATTATCGTTCTAAAATCAACTCATACGGCAGTAGGGACAGGTTCTTGTCTTTGCTGTCAGATACAGATTAGCGTTCTAAAATCATCTCATACTAGTGTAGGGAGAGGTTCCTGGCGGTGCTGTGAGGGACAGATTATCGTTCTAAAATCATCTCATACTCGAGTAGGGAGAGGTTCCTGTCGGTGCTGTGAGGGACAGATTATTGTTCTAAAATCATCTCATACTGCAGTAGGGACAGTTTCCTGTCGGTGCTGTGAGGGACAGATTAGCGTTCTAAAATCATCTCATACTGCAGTAGGAACAAGTTCCTGTCGGTGCTGTGAGGGACAGATTATTGTTCTAACATCATCTCATACTGCAGTAGGGACAGGTTCCTGTCGGTGCTGTGAGGAACAAATTAGCGTTCTAAAATCATCTCATGCTGGTGTAGGTAGAATTTCTGGTTGGAGATGTAAGGGACAGATTATCATTCTAAAATCATCTCATACCGCAGTAGGGACAGGTTCCTGTCGGTGCTGTGAGGTAAAGATTAGCGTTCTAAAATCATCTCATACTGGTGTAGTGAGAGGTTCCTGTCGGTGCTGTGAGGGACAGATTATCGTTCTAAAATCATCTCATACTGGAGTAGGGAAAGGTCCCTGTCAGTGCTGTGAGGGACAGATTATCGTTCTAAAAGCAACTCACTACAGTAGGGACAGGTTCTTGTCGGTGCTGTCAGATACAGATTAGCATTCCAAAATCATCTCATACTGGTGCAGGAAGAGGTTCCTGGCGGTGCTGTGAGGGACAAATTATTGTTGTAAAATCATCTCATACTGCAGTATGGACAGGTTCCTGTCGGTGCTGTGAGGGACAGATTATTGTTCTAAAATCATCTCATACTGGTGTAGGGAGAAGTTCCTCTCGGTGCTGCGAGGGACAGATTAGCATTCTAAAATCATCTCATACTGCTGTAGAGACAGGTTCCTGGTGATGCTGTGAGAGACAGACTATCGTTCTAAAATCATCTTCTACTGGAGTAGGGAGAGGGTCCTGTCGGTGCTGTGAGGGATAGATTATCATTCTAAAATTATCTCATACTGCAGTAGGGACAGGTTCCTGGCGGTGCTGTGAGGGACAGATTATTGTTCTGAAATTATCTCATACTGCAGTAGGGACAGGTTCCTGTCGGTGCTGTGAGGAACAAATTAGCATTCTAAAATCATCTCATGCTGGTGTAGGGAGAGGTTCCTGTCGGTGCTGTGAGGACAGATTAATGTTCTAAAATCATCTCATACTGCAGTAGGGACAGGTTCCTGGCGGTGCTGTGAGGGACAGATTATTGTTCTGAAATTATCTCATACTGCAGTAGGGACAGGTTCCTGTCGGTGCTGTGAGGAACAAATTAGTGTTCTAAAATCATCTCATGCTGGTGTAGGGAGAGGTTCCTGTCGGTGCTGTGAGGACAGATTAATGTTCTAAAATCATCTCATACTGCAGTAGGGACAGGTTCCTGTTGGTGCTGTGAGGGACAGATTATCGTTCTAAAATCATCTCATACTGCAGTAGGGACAAGTTCTTGTCGGTGCTGTCAGATACAGATTAGCGTTCTAAAATCATCTCATACTAGTGTAGGGAGAGGTTCCTGGCGGTGCTGTGAGGGACAGATTATTGTTCTAAAATCATCTCATACTGGAGTAAGGAGAGGTTCCTGTTGGTGCTGTGAGGGACAGATTATCGTTCTAAAATCATCTCATACTGCAGTAGATACAGGTTCCTGTCAGTGCTGTGAGGGACAGATTATTGTTCTAAAATCATCTCATACTGCAGTAGGGACAGGTTCCAGTCGGTGCTGTGAGGAACAAATTAGCTTTCTAAAATCATCTCATGCTGGTGTAGGTAGAGGTTCCTGTTGGTGCTGTGAGGGACAGATTATCATTCTAAAATCATCTCATACTGCAGTAGGGACATATTCCTGTTGGTGCTGTGAGGGACAGATTAGCGTTCTAAAATCATCTCATACTGTTGTAGTGAGAGGTTCCTGTGGGAGCTGTGAGGGACAGATTATCGTTCTAAAATCATCTCATACTGGAGTAGGGAAAGGTTCCTGTCAGTGCTGTGAGGGACAGATTATCGTTCTAAAATCATCTCATACTGCAATAGGGACAGGTTCCTGTTGGTGTATTTAGGGACAGATTATCGTTCTAAAATCAACTCATACTGCAGTAGGGACAGGTTCTTGTCAGTGCTGTCAGATACAGAATAGCATTCTAAAATCATCTCATACTGGTGCAGGAAGAGGTTCCTGTCGTTGCTGTGAGGGACAGATTATCGTTCTAAAATCATCTTAAACTGCGATAGGGACAGGTTCCTGTTGGTGTATTTAGGGACAGATTATCGTTCTAAAATCAACTCATACTGCAGTAGGGACAGGTTCTTGTCAGTGCTGTCAGATACAGAATAGCATTCTAAAATCATCTCATACTGGTGCAGGAAGAGGTTCCTGTTGGTGCTGTGAGGGACAGATTATCGTTCTAAAATCATCTCATACTGGTGTAGTGAGATTTTCCTGTCGGTGCTGTGAGGGACAGATTATCGTTCTAAAATCATCTCATACTGGAGTAGGGAAAGGTTCCTGTCAGTGCTGTGAGAGACAGATTATCGTTCTAAAATCATGTCATACTGCAGTAGGGACAGGTTCCTGTCGGCGCTGTGAGGGACAGATTATCGTTCTAAAATCATCTCATACTGCAGTAGTGACAGTTTCCTGTCGGTGCTGTGAGGGACAGATTAGCGTTCTAAAATCATCTCATACTGCAGTAGGAACACGTTCCTGTCGGTGCTGTGAGGGACAGATTATTGTTCTAAAATCATCTCATACTGCAGTAGGGACAGGTTCCTGTCGGTGCTGTGAGGAACAAATTAGCGTTCTAAAATCATCTCATGCTGGTGGTGACAGGTTCCTGGCGGTGCTGTGAGGGACAGATTATTGTTCTGAAATCATCTCATACTGCAGTAGGGACAGGTTTCTGTCGGTGCTGTGAGAAACAAATTAGCGTTCTAATATCATATCATGCTGGTGTAGGTAGAGGTTCCTGTCGGTGCTTTGAGGGACAGATTAATGTTCTAAAATCATCTCATACTGCAGTAGGGACAGGTTCCTGTTGGTGCGGTGAGGGACAGATTAGCGTTCTAAAATCATCTCATACTGGTGTAGTTAGAGGTTCCTGTCGGTGCTGTGAGGGACAGATTATCGTTCTAAAATCACGTCATACTGCAGTAGGGACAGGTCCCTGTCAGTGCTGTGAGGAACAGATTAGCTGTCTAAAATCATCTCATACTGGTGTAGTGAGAGGTTCCTTTTGGTGCTGTGAGGGACAGATTATCATTCTAAAATCATCTCAGTCTGCAGTAGGGACAGGTCCCTGTCGGTGCTGTGAGGGACAGATTATCGTTCTAAAATAATCTCATACTGCAGTAGGGACAGGTTCTTGTCGGTGCTGTCAGATACAGATTAGCGTTCTAAAATCATCTCATACTGGTGTAGCGAGAGGTTCCTGGCGGTCCTGTGAGGGACAGATAATCGTTTTAAAATCATCTTATACTGCAGTAGGGACAGGTTCCCGTCGGTGCTGTGAGGGACAGATTAGTTTTCTAAAATCATCTCATACTGGAGTAGGGACAAGTTCCTGTCGGTGCTGTGAGGGACAGATTATCGTTCTAAAATCATCTCATTTTAGAGCAGGGACAGGTTCTTGTCGGTGCTGTCTGATACAGATTAGCGTTTTAAAATCATCTCATACTGGTATAGTGAAAGGTTCCTGTCGGTGCTGTGAGGGACAGATTGTCATTCTAAAATCATCTCATACTGCAGTAGGTTAAGGTTCCTGTTGGTGCATTTAGGGACAGATTAGCATTCTAAAATCAACTCATACTGCAGTAGGGAAAGGTTTTTATCGGTGCTGTTAGATACAGATTAGCATTCTAAAATCATCTCATACTGGTGCAGGAAGAGGTTCCTGGCGGTGCTGTGAGGGACAGATTATCTTTCTAAAATCATCTCATACTGCAGTAGGGACAGGTTCCTGACGGCGCTGTGAGGGACAGGTTATCGTTCTAAAATCATCTCATACTGCAGTAGGGACAGTTTCCTGTCGGTGCTGTGAGGGACAGATTAGCATTCTAAAATCATCTCATACTGCAGTAGGAACACGTTCCTGTCAGTGCTGTGAGGGACAGATTATTGTTCTAAAATCATGTCATACTGCAGTAGGGACAGGTTCCTGTCGGTGCTGTGAGGGACAGATTATCGTTCTAAAATCATCTCATACTGCAGTAGGGACAGTTTCCTGTCTGTGCTGTGAGGGACAGATTATTGTTCTAAAATCATGTCATACTGCAGTAGGGACAGGTTCCTGTCGGTGCTGTGAGGAACAAATTAGCGTTCTAAAATAATCTCATGCTGGTGTAGGTAGAGGTTGCTGTTGGTGCTGTGAGGGACAGATTATCACTCTAAAATCATCTCATAATGCAGTAGGGACATGTTCCTGTCGGTGCTCTGAGGGACAGATTAGTGTTCTAAAATCATCTCATACTGGTGTAGTGAGAGGTTCCTGTCGGTGCTCTGAGGGACAGATTATCGTTCTAAAATCATCTCATACTGGATTAGGGAAAGGTTCCTGTCAGTGCTGTGAGGGACAGATTATCATTCTAAAATCATCTCATACTGCAATAGGGACAGGTTCCTGTTGGTGTATTTAGGGACAGATTATCGTTCTAAAATCAACTCATACTGCAGTAGGGACAGGTTCTTGTCGGTGCTGTCAGATACAGAATAGCATTCTAAAATCATCTCATACTGGTGCAGGAAGAGGTTCCTGGCAGTGCTGTGAGGGACAGATTATCGTTCCAAAATCATATCAAACTGCAGTAGATACAGGTGCCTGTCAGTGCTGTGAGGGACAGATTATTGTTCTAATATCATCTCATACTGCGATAGGGACAGGTTCCTGTCTGTGCTGTGAGGAACAAATTAGCGTTCTAAAATCATCTCATGCTGGTGTAGGTAGAGGTTCCTGTTGGTGCTGTATGGGACAGATTATCATTCTAAAATCATCTCATACTGCAGTAGGGACAGGTTCCTGTCGGTGCTGTGAGTGACAGATTAGCGTTCTAAAATCATCTCATACTGCAGTAGGGACAGTTTCCTGTCTGTGCTGTGAGGGACA
>BLSH010438604.1:144921-165986 GCA_018402905.1 Glandirana rugosa | reverse complement strand
TGTATAAGAGACAGGCCGCATAGAGCCATATTACTGTTCTAAAATCATCTTCAAAGTGTGTGGGAAAAGCCTATTGCAGGCGCATAGAGCCATATTACTGTTCTAAAATCATCTCCAAAGTGTGTGGGAAAAGCCTATTGCAGGGGCATAGAGCCATATTACTGTTCTAAAATCAACTTCACATTGTGTGGGAAAACCCTGTTTCAGCTGCATAGAGCCATATTAGTGTTCTAAAATCATCTTCACAGTGTGTGGGAAAAGCCTGTTTCAGCCGCATAGAGCCATATTAGTGTTCTAAAATCATCTTCAAAGTGTGTGGGAAAAGACTGTTTCAGCCGCATAGAGCCATATTACTGTTTATTCCAGCCACATAGAGAGCCATATTATTGTTCTAAATTTTAACAATAATATGGCTCTATGCGCCTGCAATAGGCTTTTCCCACACACTGTGAAGATGATTTTAGAACACTAATATGGCTCTATGTGCCTGCAATAGGCTTTTCCCACACACTGTGAAGATGATTTTAGAACACTAATATGGCTCTATGCGGTTGAAACTGGCTTTTCCCACACACTGTGAAGATGATTTTAGAACACTAATATGGCTCTATGCGGCTGAAACAGGCTTTTCCCACACATTTTGAAGATGATTTTAGAACACTAATATGGCTCTATGCGGCAGAAACAGGCTTTTCCCACACACTTTGAAGATGATTTTAGAACACTAATATGGCTCTATGCGGCTGAAACAGGCTTTTCCCACACACTGTGAAGATGATTTTAGAACAGTAATATGGCTCTATGCCCCTGCAATAGGCTTTTCCCACGCACTTTGTAGATGATTTTAGAACAGTAATATGGCTCTATGCCCCTGCAATAGGCTTTTCCCACACACTTTGAAGATGATTTTAGAACAGTAATATGGCTCTATGCCCCTGCAATAGGCTTTTCCCACACACTTTGAAGATGATTTTAGAACACTAATCTTTCCCTTAAAGCAACAGCTGGAACCTTTCCCTGTACAACTTGATGATGATTTTAGAACAATAAGCTTTCCCTTAACCACTTCAGCCCCGGAAGGATTTCCAGCTTTAGGACCGGAGCCCTTTTTGCGATTTGGCACTGCGTCGCTTTAACTGAAAATTGCGCGGTCGTGCGGCCTTGTACCCAAACTAAATTTGCGTCCTTTTTTTCCCACAAATAGAGCTTTCTTTTGGTGGTATTTGATCACCTCTGCGTCATTTCTGATCACCGCTATAAACAAAAGAAGAGCGACAATTTTGCAAAAAAACCCAAATTTCTTACTTTTTGCTAAAATACAAATCCAAAAAAAATATAAAAAAACTTTCTTTTTCACCGTTTTTGGCAGATTTATATTCTTCCTCATATTTGCAATAAAAAAAATTGCAATCGGCGTTTATTGATTGGTTTGCGCAAAAGTGGTCATGTTTACGGATGATGAGAATTAATTTTTGGGGTTTTTTTTTTGTTTTTTTTTACTAGTAATGGCGGCAATCTGTGATTTTTAGCGGTACTGCGATATTGCAGCAGACATGTCGGACTATTTTGACACTTTTTTGGGACCATTGGCATTTATACAGCGATCAGTGCTATAAAAATGCACTGATTACTGTGTAAATGCCATTGGCAGTGAAGGGGTTAACCTGCAGGGGGCGCTCTAAGGGTTAAATATGTTCCCTGGGCCTGTTCTAACTGTATGGGGACTGCCCTAGCTGGGGAAGAGAAGTGGTCACAGCCTTCGTATACAGGAAGGCTGTGATCACAGCCCTTCCCCCTTCACAGAACGGAGGTCCGTGTTTACATACACGGACCTCCGTTCCTTCGCTCTGGGGGGGCCATCGCGGGTAGCCGGCGGCAATCGAAGCCGCCGCACCTGCTCCCTGGCCCTCCCCGACCTCAGTGCGCGTTATCGCAGCCGCCGTTGTATGATGGCGATTTGCGATAACGAGCCACTTTGCCGTCGTCAACCTGCTGTTGGCGGTCGGCAAGTGGTTAAAGCAACAGCTGCAACCTTTCCCTGTACAACTTGATGATGATTTTAGAACACTAATCTTTCCCTTAAAGCAACAGCTGGAACCTTTCCCTGTACAACTTGGTGATGATTTTAGAACAATAATCTTTCCCTTAAAGCAACAGCTGGAACCTTTCCTTGTACAACTTGATGATGATTTTAGAAGAATAATCTTTCCCTTAAAGCAACAGACTCTACCTAGTCCAGTCAGATTGTTCTGTGCAGCAGGGTGAGATGTGCAATCTGTCCCTCAAAGCACCAGTACTAGTATCTCTCCCTAGTCCACAATCAGATCGTTCAGTAATGCAGGATGAGATGTTCTGCAATCTGTCCCTCACAGAGCCAGCAGCATCCTCTCCCTAAACTATCCTGAGAGCATATGACGTGCAGCACGGGGACTCCAGTCCCATATATAGGCTGGGTCACATGGTGCACTGGCCAATCACAGCCATGCCATTAGTAGGCATGGCTGTGATGGCTTCTAGGGAAAACCAGTGAAACACTTGTTGATTGGCTGCCCTTGGCAGTTTTTCAACACATGGAATAAAATACCAGAACCCCGGACCCGAACCTGGACTTTTTGTTAAAAGTCCCGATTCGGGTCCGGGTCCCGGACACCCAAAAGTTCGGTACAGACCCGAACTTTATAGTTCGGGTTCGCTCAACTCTAGTCAGGAGTCATTCCACTACTCCCTGTGCCTCATTATTATTCTGTGAATAATCTCACCCAGTTGGGTCAAGGTTCTTTCTTTGATATATATTTTGAATAAACATTACTGATTCAACTCAATTTGGTGTATTTCATCACTGTGTCATTATTTAAAGGAAACTAGCACAATGAATGAACCCAGTATGTCAGAGGTGGCAGAGGACTCACAGGGACAGGATAACCAGAGGAGTATTGATATTTCTTGTGACCCTCAAGAGGGCAGCGCTACATTAATTTACATAAAATGAGCTTTTAAATGTGACCTCAAATACCTACTAATTTGGCAATGGTGAAAAGAACTATGAACTACTTTAATTGAATAAGGGTAGTTTTAAAACAAAATTAAGTGTCCTGGTTATTAAAATGGTGGCAGTTTGCAATTTCTTACTGTATGTCTCAAGAGACATGTGAAACTGTTTATCAAATCCTTATTTTCTGAAGATAATGAACTAAGATGAATTTTAGTTCCCACAAACACAATATAATACCTAGGTTTGTGGTAAAATATAAAATATGGGGTTGTGTTGAGTGCAAATAATGCTAAACATGTCAAGCCTTAAAACTGTGTGTGCCTGTGGAATGCCAAAAAACTATGGTACCCAAAACTGTCCATAAACTATTGTTTAATGAGCTGTTTTACCGCATTACTCATTAATGTGTGTTGCAACATGCACTAATGCACAGCAATGCATTGTGAATGGACCCTACAGATGAAATAATCTTATGCATAAAACCCTAAGGGTGTATCTGGTCCATTTGTCAAAACTCGCTTAACAATGCGCAACAGAATTATTAAATAGAAGGTTTTCAGATGAGTAATTGTTATTTATTACTTTATTAGTATATTACAGTTTAATATAGTCTCAGAATGATTTGCAAAACCTGGAGGTAATACAATATTTTTCTCAGACAGAGTAAACATGCTGTATAATCATTTCCTAGCCCTCTGGTCACTAGGAAAAAATATAGTCATTTTAATATGAAGATGACTTCAGGTGGGACACACATGGGGAATGCATTGATCCATCTTTCCTGTTGAAAGCAAGCTTTGAAGATTTTTTTTTTTTCAATGCATAATTCTCTGAATTTAGCTCACCTGGGGGCGTTTAAAGCTATCTGAGATAAGGAAAATGCCTCAGCAACCAAAGAATACAATAGAAGCCTAGTGCTCTTTCAACCTTTCTATCAATAATATATTGTATATGTGGTTTACTTATTTCTTCTCTATATGCATCTTCCATTGTGACTATGTGAAGAAAAATGTATTCTATAAACTGTCCAAATAATAAAACAATGAGCCTTATTGATCCACTTGTCTTTGTCTCGCAGCAGTATGCAGATTCACACCTGCATTGGCATATGACAGCTGAAGACTGATGCTCTGAATCTGAGCTTTAGCTGTGGGTTAACAAAAGCAATTTATAGTTTACAAAAAAAGTGCCCCTTTTATCATAACTTTATTTTTTATCATATTCTCCAAATAAAAAAAATGTGCAATAAAAAGAGTGATATTGAACAACATAAAATTGCTAGTCTGTTGGTTTGGTATTTTTATCTGAAAATGGTGGAGGTAAATTCACTTTTACAGAGGATTTTCATAGTATAACAGACACTTACTTAAGCCCTTTGTGACATCAATATGTCTTTTTAATTAGTCCACATTAAACAAATACCAATGCTGATAAAATTGGTCCTGGCATCTAATCTTTAAAAAACTCTGGTCATAAATGCAGATTTTGATTAGCTGTCCTCAATAGCAGCCAGTTAGGTTCCTAATTATGATATATGAATATAAAAGTATAACACATGTATTTCATAGAAGTACTGTGTGTAGTATGTCCTGTCCTCCTGTCCCTCTGCCACCCCCATCCTCTCTCTATTGCTTTGCATAATGGTTTGACACATCTTGAGCACTCAAATACATATGCTAGGATGGTATTCAGTGATTTTAGTTCATCATTTAACACAGTAGTTCCTGACAAATTAGTGGAGAAGTCAAATGCTTTGGGCATATTCCCACTGCTGTGCTCATGGATTATGGATTTACTATAAACTGTGAGAATATGATATAAAATGTCTAATACTATTATTCTGAATACAGAGGTAGCGCAGTGTCTGCACAGTGTGCATTGAGTTTAGCCCTGTTTACATTGTTTACACATGACTGTACTCCCATACAAATGTCAAATATTATAGTGACTCTCAAACCATCAAACCAGTTGGTGTCATAACTGATCCTACGTATAGCACCATGGATCAAACAGAGACTATTATGGCAGCTTCCTTGTCTGTAAATGATAGGAGAGTTTAGTTCCACTTTAAGTAATGACAAACATATTAACAATTCAAAAACCCATAGAAAAAAATGTAAAAGGTTACCTGGTCTATAGGGGTGTACAGGAGTAGGAGCTGAAGTGATTAAAGCCCACCTCTATACTCAGTTGTACTGTTCTTCACAACAACCCTAAGCCCCGTCTTCTTTAATCACAGGTGTTGTGAAATACCCAGTACTTCTGGGTATGGGGAGCATATGACCGCCTCCTATGATGTGGTGCTAATGGCTAAGCCCAGGGTGTGGGGGGTGACATCACTAAGTTTAAGACTAGTCAACACAAAAAAATTGTATTGGCTGTCACAGAGGTGTAAGGTTCATAAGTCTGGGTCCTGTTTTGTAAAAACAGCAAAACGTATGCGCAGTTTCTTTCAAATGATTTTTATTGAAAGGTTTTTTCATTACAACAACAGGTGAACAACGTAGTTGAATAGTAAGAATGCATGTTGACATTTATGGTGCATTATTTCATATATAGTATTTTACAACTTGACCAGGTAGTTGTGACATTTAATCAATACAATAGAGTCGACTTCCACGAGCAAACTGTACCCCAGGAAGACGGAGGCGTCCCCATCATTACTTATTAATCTGTGGGTAATGTTAGATGTAGTAGTTACTCAGTAACTATTTCAATTGACATCAACAAAGTAATACCTTACTTAGCAACGGATGTAGTCAGTGCGATTACATAAGGGAGAACCGAGAAAAGGGTAAATTAACAATAGGAGAAAGAGAAGTAAGTTACCAGAGTGAAGTAACATAAACACCATCTGATATCTCTTTAGAGTATTTTAGTGTCACCCAGGGAATAGGCAGTTCCAACAGCTCCAATTGTGAGCGACTGTTTGCACGGAGTCCATATTATATGCTTACAATTGTTCATATTGGGATGTTTTTTGTACTTTTTTGACAACTTCAGAGACATTTGGTATCTTGTTCGTTTTCAAGAGGGATGCTATCAGCATGCGTGCTGCTGTTAAAATTTGGACCTTTAAGCCATGGAATTTATGAGGAATTTTGTCCAGTCTATGATGCAAAAGCGCCAATTCCAGCATTGGGGGGATGAGAACGCCTGTTAGCTTTGAAATCAAGGAAAATATTCTGTTCCAGAAACTGCGGATGCACCTGCATGCCCAGAAAGTATGGTACAGAGTGCCAGCATCTCCACAATCTCTCCAACATTTGGGAGATGAGTTGGGAAAAAATCTTGTTAATTTAGAGGGAACCAAGTAGCTTCTGTGGGTTATTTTTAGATAATTGTCCCAATAGTCCACGCATCTGGGTGCTTTAAAAGTTATATGTCTAGCCTGTTTCCATTCTAGAATGCTGAATTTTGTTTCTAAGTCTTTTTCCCAAGTAAGCATAGGTGTCGTTTTATTATAGTAATTATCGGGCAATATATGGGAGTAGATCTTTGAAATGCCACCTTTCTTGTAAGGTGTCTCTTGTATCTTCTCCCAGATATCCCCAAATACTTCTGTTGTTCTTATGTTTTGTTTTGCCAGTAAATGCTTTACTTGCAAAGTCTCATATATATTATACTTTGGTCTTTCCTAATGTATATCTTTAAGATAGTGGATATTATTATCTGCCCAGTTTTGTACATTAATAGATGGAATAATATCTTCTGCTACCATGATTGGGGTAAGTACTTGTAGGTTTACCATTTCCTTGTTAATGTTGTGGTGAACTGAATTCCAGGCATAAACAGAAGCCTGGATTGCTGGAAGGTTAGGTGTTTTTATTTGGAGGCCTGTTCTGTAGGCTAGAAGTAGGGATGCAAGATCTTTGTTGTCTATGGAGGCTTTTTCAATGTTGACCCAGTGTTTGTCTGTTGCTGATTCACACCAGGCATGTAATTGATCAATCAGTTCCGCTTTATGGTAGTATTCTAATGCTGGGAGGCTAACCCCCCCATTATTTTTATGTTTTGCTAGGGTCAAAAAGACCATTTTAGGTACCTTCCCTTGCCAAATGAAACATTTAAGGATCTTGTGGAAGAAGCTAGGTGGGAGTAGGATAGGGATCGTTC
The DNA here is from genome assembly GCA_018402905.1 of Glandirana rugosa. Lineage (NCBI taxonomy): Eukaryota > Metazoa > Chordata > Amphibia > Anura > Ranidae > Glandirana > Glandirana rugosa. Next base: position 158,878 of record BLSH010438604.1, on the reverse strand, counting down.
TGAATAAATAAAGAATTTTCGGGAGCACTAACATTTTATACACTGCTATTCTTTTTTTGCAATGTGAAGTAAATCCTGGGAGACTGTTTGTATGAGGGGTAAGAAGTTGCTCTTAAATACATTAGTTGCCGGGGATGTTAAAGTTATTCCTAGGTATGGGAGTTTACCTTGCTTCCAGATGAAGTCAAATTGTGATTTGAGATTTAGTTTTCGCTTGGGGATATTTATGGGGAGGATAATTGATTTTGTGGTATTTCATTTGTGATATGAAACTCTACTGAATTGGTCTATAACTGCCCTTACCACTGCCAGGGAGGACTCCGGGTTAGTGAGTGTTAGGACTACGTCATCAGCAAACAAACCAATTTTATGCTGATGACCCTTTACTGGTATACCGGTGACGGCTATGTTGTTTCTAATCGCTTCTGCAAGAGGCTCCATTACTAAGGTGAATATCAGGGGGGACAATGGGCACTTACCATTACCATTTGTAATTTGGAAAGTTTTAAATAGTACGTTAGGAGTAAAGATATTTGTAAAAGGGGAAGTATACAGTGCAGAGATTGCCGATAAGGCAAAACCTTGTAGACCAAACTTGCGCAAGACCGCCTGTAGGTAGCCCCAGTGCACCCGATTGAATGCCTTTTCTACATCGAGAGCAAGTCTTCCGCTGCTCGACTATATGTATGAGGTTGAGCATTCAACAAGTGCCATTTGGGGCCTGTCTGCCCTGTACAAATCCCACCTGAGCTGATTTAATCAGTTTTGGGGTGACGTTTGCCAGCCTGTTGGCTAACACTTTGGCATATATTTTTAAGTCTGAATTTAGTAATGATATGTGGTAAAAGTTCTGTGGGCTGTCCGGAGTCTTCCCTGGTTTTGGCAAGGTTACTATTGTAGCCTGCAGCATCTCTGAAGGCATAGACGCAGCAGAAGCCACAAAATTAAACATTGCAGTCATGTGTGGAGCCAGTTCCTCTGTGTACGCTTTATAATATTCAGCGGTAAATCCATCGGCCCCAGGTGATTTATTATTAGGCATTGATTTAATAACAGCTAGAATCTCTTCTTGCTTAATAGGTGAGTTGAGGTCCTTCAACTCCTCTTCTGAAAACTTTGGCAGCGAAAATGTGATATGGATATGGATACACCAGTAGGTTGTGGAGTCGAAAGTGTTTGCTATTTTTTTTCCGGATGGAACACATTAGTTCAGGTTTCAAGGTCTAGAATATGGGTTCATTTAGATCTAGTTCGTCTCTTTTTTAGGTAGTTCGCTAAAAATGTTCCTGCTCTGTTATTTTGGTAATAGTTAGAGTTGAGAGGACAACTGGATGTTCGGGTTTGTCTGGTTCAGCCAAACTTTGCGGAAAAGTTCGGGTTTGACCCGGGTTTGACCCGAACTTGACCCCGGACCCCGAACTCCATTGAAATCAATGGTGACCCGAACTTTTGGGCACAAAAATGGCTGTAAAAAAGTCCTGGAAAGGGCTAGAGGGCTGCAAAAGGAAGCAAAATGGGGGTAAGAGTAGGACAAGTGACCTGCAAACAAATGTGGATAGGGAAATAACTTAAAATCACATAAAAAAAGATAAAAATGGGAGGAGGTGGATGTGGAGTAGGAGCCTAGAGGTTGACTAGGCCGTGACTGTGGCAGTGTAGGTGGAAGTGGCAGTGGAGGAGGAGGTAGCCAACACTGTTTTTTGTTTGTTTGGTTTTTTTTCTAATTGGGTTAGCCCCCAAAATATTGAGACATATTAAAAAAAAACAAGTATACCAATGGCTGTGTGAGGCCGGTCTAAATGGCTATTCTGCACAAGGTACAGACAAGTCTTGTGGGATCCATGCCTGGTTCATTTTAATAAACGTTAGCTTTTCCATGTTGGCTGTGCACAGGCAGCTGCGCTTGTCTGTGATAATGCCCCCTGCCATGCTAAACACACGTTCAGACAATACACTGGCTGCAGGGCAGGCCAGCACCTCCAAGGCATAAAGGGCAAGCTCAGGCCATGTGCCCAATTTGGAGACCCAGAAGTTGAATGGAGCAGACCCATCAGTCAGTACGTGTAGGCGTGTGCACACATACTGTTCCATTATGTTGCTGAAATGCTGCCTCCTGCTAAGACGTTGCTGGTGGTGCTGTTTGTTGTGGCATGCTGCTGACAAAGCTTTTCCACATTTCAGCCATGCTAACCCTGCCTTCTGAGGTGCTGGCGGTGCCACAGCTGCGTTGGTGACCTCTTCCTCCTCCTCTGCCTTCGCCTTGTGCTTCCACTGAGCCCCCGGTGTCATTTGGGAATGCCCTCAGCAGCGCGTCTACCAGCATGCACTTGTAGTCGTGCATCTTCAGATCACGCTCCAGTGAGGGAATTAAAGAAGGCACGTTATCCTTCTAAAGGGAATCCAGCAGGGTGGCCACCCAATAATCAGCACAAGTTACAATGTGGGCAACTTGGCTGTCCTTGAGCAGGCACTGCAGCATGTAGTCGCTCATGTGTGCCAGGCTGCCCAGAGGCAAAGACAAGCTGTCCTCTGTGGGAGGTGTATCATCTGTGTCCTCCGTATCCCCCCAGCCATGCTCCAGTGATGCCCACGAGCTGCGTTGGGTGCCACCCTGCTGTGAACACGGTTCCTCCTCCTCCTCATCATCATCTTCCTCATTCTCCTCATCCTCCAGAACTGTGCCCTGGCTTGAAATTTTTTTTACCTGGCCTATGCTGGTGCAGGAACCCACCCTCCAAGCCACTTGTGAATGACTGGCCAGATAACCGTGGAAATGACCCCTCTTCCTCCTCCTCTTCCTCCTGTGCCACATCCTCTTCCATCATCGCCTGAAGTGTTTTTTCAAGGAGACATAGAAGTGGGATAGTAACGCTGAGAACAGAGTCATTGGCACTAGCAATGTTGGTGCAGTACTCGAAACACCGCAATATGGAACACAGGTCTTGCATGGAGGCCCGCTCGTTGGTGGTGAAGTGGTGCTGTTCCGCAGAGTTACTGACCCATGCGTGCTGCAGCTCCACTATTGCCTGCTGTGGCTCGCACAGTCTCTGCAGCATGTGCAAGGTGGAGTTCCACCTTGTGGGCACGTCGCATAGGAGGCGGTGAGCGGGAAGGCCGAAGTTCCGCCATAGCGCAGACAGGCGAGCAGCAGCAGGGTGAGAACGCCAAAAGCGTGCACAGACGGGCCACACTTTCTGGTTCAAATATTTTATTAGTAAAAGAAAACAAGAAGAGAAAACAGGCATGTGGGCCTAACAGGTTACAAGGTCATACCAAATCTATAATTATAAGAGGGAATATTCCCTTATAGAGATCTTGAAATACAGATGAAATTTGACATTATGACAAAACTATTTCCCAGTTAGAGTAGGAGAGGTATATATCCTATTACAAACTATATTGTAATGAGGAAAATGCAGTAAAAGGATAAACAGAAAACTGATTCGTCATCACAAGGGCTGTTGATAGGTATATAATGGTGTCTTATATTACATGAATACCTTTTAACTGTATAACTCTAACAAAACTACATCTATATAGTTAAGACATAACAATGATGTGTAGAGAGGAGGGGGTGGGAAATATACCCATACAAGGGATAGGTGGTAGGACTCGAGTAGAGGGAAAGAGAAGAAATAGAGGAAAGTAGAAGAAAGAGAAAAGAGGGGGGAAAAGAGAAGGGGTAATGGGGGGGGACAGAGAGTGGGAACCGCCGGGAGGGGGTATAACCCAAGGTTATCAAAATATATTAGAGCACTATGGGAGCATCAAATTGTCATCAAAATCAGGGGGAAGAAAGTGGGTTACCCAGGGACACCACTGACGTTCAAACTTGGGGACTGAATCTAAGATAGTGGCTTCTATTTTGGCGTGTATCGTGGCTTTCGTTATTCTATTAGTTTCTGAGAGTGGGAGGTGAGGGGATTTCCAGGCCCTGGCTATCGTTTGTTTTGCAGCAGTGGTTATCTGGAGTAATAGCTTAAATTGTGCATGGGAGATCTCTGGGGGCTTATGATTAAGTCGGGCGATCGCAGGCGAGGGTTGCAGAATTTGATCAGTAAGTGTAGAGATGATGGAAAATATCTCAGACCAGTATTTGCGCACTATGGGGTAATCCCACCAAATGTGAAAATGCCTCGATCAGGGCAACCTCTAAAACAGGCAGGTGAATATGTCAACTGGTATTTGGCTATCCTAGGGGGCACCAAGTACCACCGAAACATCACTTTGTAGTTTGCTTCAAGGGCTAAAATATTTGGAGAGGCCGATTTGGTGGCAAGCCAAATGTCCTTCCATTCCTTAGCCTCGAGGTGCAAATTCATATCTGTCTCCCATTTATTGACATACGATAAGCTCGTGTGAGGGGGAGGTTTTAGTAGAAGCAGGTACAATTGAGAGATAAGCCCGCGCATGTGCGGGTCTCGATCACAAGCCTGTTCAAAAATCGTTTTATGGGGAAGAGAGTGATCTAAACATATACAGGGAGTGAAGAAGTGTTTCAATTGGAGATAGCGGAATACCTCCGCATTTGGGAGATTATGCAAAGAAGATAAGGTTGTAAAAGATGTGTCAGGAGTGGTGAATGAATGGGCTCTAAGGAGACCTGCTGTTGTCCAAATGCAGAAAGAGGACGGAGAGGTCCATGCAGGGTAGAAGGAGGGGTTGTGCAGATATGAGAGAAGAGGATTGTGGGGGGATTGTAACTTATATTTAAACTTGAGGTTGTCCCATAAGCGAAGGGAGTGACGTGTGACTGGGTTGGAGACTATTTTGCGGTCCTTAGTTTGGAGCCTTAGTAAGTTAGCGGTAGATAGGGGGTCGCAGTTGATTTCCTCCAGGGCTACCCATAGAGGCGTCTCCTTAGTGGCGTGGTACTTAGAGAGGATGGCTATCTGGGCGGCTTGGTAGTATCTGGCAAAGTGCGGAAGACCTAAACCACCTTGAGTTTTTGGAAGATAGAGCAGGGCTCTAGAAAGCCAAGGTCGAGTCTTACCCCAGATGAAGGCTGAGACTCTACGTTGCAGGATATGTGTGTAGTACGAGGGGAGCTGAATAGGGAGAACTCTAAATAGATACAATTTCTTTGGTAATATTACCATCTTTACCGCGGCAATACGGCCTAGCCAGGATAAAGTGAGAGTAGACCAAGAGGACGGGAGTTTAGTTAAGTGGGCAAGCATTGGGGGGTAGTTAGCTGAGAATAAGTTTGACGGGTCGGAGGCCAATTTAATTCCTAAGTATGTTAGAGTGTTGGGTACCCAGGGAAAGGGGATGATTGACTGTAGATGGGTATAGATAGGGGAGGGTAAGGATATGTTAAGGGCTTTAGATTTTTGCAAGTTGACCACTAGCCCGGAGACTTTGGAGAAATGTGTTAGGTTGGTCAGGAGATTAGGTATTGTTATCAGGGGGGATGTAATAAACATTAAAATATCATCAGCAAAGAGACAAAGTTTGTGAGTGTGACCTCCTGATTCCAAGCCTTTAATGTTAGGGTCATCTCGAATTTTCCGGGTTAGTGGTTCTATTGCAAGAGCAAATAAGAGGGGAGAGAGTGGGCATCCTTGTCGTGTGCCTCTTTGTACTGGGAAAGGGTCAGAGTGTTGGCCAGCGTTGGCAATTTGAGCAGAGGGGTTAGAGTATAGGGAGAGAGTCCATTGTAGGAAATGTGGACCAAAGCCCCATTTCTGTAGGACAGAGTGTAAGTATGGCCAAGAGAGGCTATCAAAAGCCTTTTTAATATCCAAGGAAAGGAAGCAAGTAGGGATTTGTCGTGTGCGAGCAAGATAGGTTAAAAGAACAACTCGACGTATATTATCACTTGCCTGTCTTGAAGGCATAAAGCCAACTTGGTCCCTATGGATCAGGGATCCTATATGTAAATTAAGTCAGGAGGCCAAAATTTTGGCAAGAAGTTTAATATCATTATTGAGTATAGAGATAGGGTGGAAATTCGACCAAGAGGTATCGTCCGTCTGGGGCTTGGGTATCATTGATATCGTGGCACATAAGGAGTCTGGGGTGAAAGATTTTCCCTGAAGAATTGAGTTGAAAGCGTTCATAAGTAGAGGCGAGAGGATATCAATGAAGTGCTTCTAATAAGCAGCCGTGAAGCCATCTGGGTCGGGACGTTTGTTGTTTTTAAGTGTCTTAATTGCAATTCGAATTTCCTGCTCAGAAATTGGCTGTTCTAGTTGTTCTTTTTGCTCTGATGAGAGAGAGGGTAGATTGAGAGTGTCAAAGAAGTCTGAGTTTTGGGTTGAGTTACTCGAGGGGCTCAGGGCAGAGTATAATTCAGCAAGATGTTTGCGGAAAATGTGAAGTATTTTTGTGGGGTTACTTGTATAAGAGTCTAGGGTTATTTGAGGCAAATAGGTTTATATGGTTTATTTAGATTATGAAGGGTAAGGGCCATATAGTTGTCTGGTTTGTTAGCTTTTGTATAATAGTGATGGTTCGATTGTCGAAGGGATTTCTCGGCCGAGTCGGTGAGGAAGAGGTCTAGTTCAAGAGAGGCTTTATTTAACAACTCTCTATTAGTAGGAGTAGGAGAGTTTTGGAATGCAGCGTGAGCTGCGGTAATGGCTTGTTCAAGAGCCTGAAATTTGGCTTTGCGTTCTTTTTTCCTCTGAGAAGCCAGGCTAATCAAGGTACCTCGAATAACTGGTTTGTGTGCTTCCCAGAGTATAAGAGGGGAAACGTCAGTCGTCTGGTTGAGGGAAATATAGTCTTTCAGGGCTTTATCTAAATCAAAAAGGGTAGAGGGGTGGGCTAAAAGCGTGTCATTTAGAGTCCAGGATCTATTATTTTGGGGGGGCAATCAGGGAGGATAAGGAGGTTAAGGTCGCCTCATGATCTGACCAGGGAATGGGGATTATATGAGAGGATAGAAGAGATGGAAGGGAACCAACAGAAGTGAAAATGTGATCAATCCGTGAGAAGGTTTTACAAGGGTGGGAGAAATGTGTATATTGCTTCGTAACCGGATTATGTTCCCTCCAGGTGTCAACTAGGGAGTGTTGTTGCAAGAGATGCTGAAAAGTGAGTTTCTGAGGGTGGGTTGGCTGGGAATAGGGTGATTTATCTAGAAAAGGAAAAATGACCTGGTTTGAGTCCCTGCAGATAAACAGGGTACCTGTTTTATGGGTGTTAACAACTTGAAAAAGATGGGAGAGAAAGGGGATGGGATTAGGATTCGGGACATAATATGAAACTACAGTTATAGGTGTGTCCATTAACTGACCGGTGAGGATTAAGTATCTGCCTTCCAGGTCATTTATTTCTATTTTAAGGGTGAAGGGAGTGGATTTATGAAATGCTATCAGGACCCCTCTTTGTTTAGTATCAGCTTAGGAGGTGTAGAACTGAGGGTAGGTAGGGCTTAAATATTTGGGTGTGGACTTAGTAGCGAAGTGCGTCTCTTGAAGGCAGATGATGTGGTCTTTTAAGGAAGCAAATGTGCGAAGGGCTTTGTGCCTCTTGCAAGGAGAGTTCAGTCCCTGTACATTCAGGGAAAGTATATTTATCGCAGCCATGGGGAAATATGTTGAATTAAAGGATAGTTAGGAGTGTACTTGGATTGGGTATCCCCCTTCCGGCGCAGAAGGATGTGAGGGGAAGAAATGAGAGGATGAACTGAAAGAGAAAGAGAAGAGAGAGCAGAGTTAGTAGAAAAGTAATGGGAGAAGAGAAAGGTTTTCGTGCCTTCCAGGCAGGTCAATCTGGCCTGCCCAGAGGGAGGGATGTGGTCCAAGGGATCCCGGTTAGGGGGGCTCATTGGACAAGGCTGGAGGCTGCGGTGGCAAAAAGCCAGGGATCCTACGGTCAATTTGCAGGTGGGAGAGTAAAAAGATTAATTTAAATGAGCACAGCCAGGGTAGAGCAATATTGGGGGAGGATTTGGTATATTCGGGGAAAGTTATGGAATTGGTGTTCAGATTATGGATTGGGAGGAACAGAAGCGGTGGGACACGTGTGGTCAAACATAACATTTATGAACAATAAAACAGTGCACAAGTAATGTCTGTGTACGTGAGTCTCCTAGTTAAGGTAGCTTGTTCCTTATATGTAGAGGGAATGGATATGCCAATTATCCATGAAAATTTGGTATACAGGGCTAACCATAATTTGGGTCATAAAGAGGGAGTTACAGAGAGGGCACTAGGAGAATCACGTACGGACATGAGGAAAAGCATAAGCAACAACTTAATCAATTCTGACTAATATTTTAACCCAGGGAGGGTCGGTCCCGTACGGACGCCAGCAGGAGGGCCAGACCCCACAGATCCCTGGGTAGAGGAGTGGGGAAGGAGGCAGACCCGCTGGCGCGGGTAAGGGAGCGCTTAGGGGTTACCACAGGATAGTGGAAACCTGAGACAAATGAATGAGAGCAAGTTTGGTGTAGTCTGCCAATAGTTCGGAGGAGAATAATCCTCAAAAAGAAAAAAAAAAACAGAAACCGGTGGGAACAAGGAGTAGAACAGTGGGATTTGACCATGTAGGGATCCACGAAAGTGGTGAGTGTCCCATAAACATAGAGCGTCTTACCAAAACAGTTGAAGGAATTTGTAGATGCATCATCAAAAGCGGGACCAAAGCAAGGAGTAAGCATAACTGTCATTGAGAGGGTATGCAACAAATCAGGAAACAATTTTGTCAGTCCATCGAATCAGGTGACAAGAAACAAAAAGGAGGCACCTCTAAGTGTAAACCGTAAGAAATTTTATTAAAAAGACATCAGCCAATTGGCTACTCACATGACTAAAAAAGGGTATGGCACATGGAACCAGGAGAATACTCAACTGGTGAAGAGTATGGCATCAGTTCCCTGAGATCTAGTAAGCAGCTAGTCATCTGTGCGGATGGGATCGTCAGTGGACCCGTCCGTTCGTGGACCCGTCCGTTCGTGGAGTTGTTCATGGATGGTAGGAACGATCGTCTCCGTGCCGGCAGATTCCAGAACGAGGCTCGGCTGCACTGGTCACAGCGGGGTGATGATCCAATTAGACACCACTATTGACTCCCAGGGACTACAAATAGATGGCGGCACACCATCTTAGATAGCCTGATGAAAGAGCGCGACTGCCCTCACATCGCGGTCTGTACGCTCTGAAATGCGTCGCGGATTGAAGACATCACCCAGCTGCGACCAGTGCAGCCGAGCCTCGTTCTGGAATCTGCCGGCACGGAGACGATCGTTCCTACCATCTGCGAACGACTCCACGAACGGATGGTTCCACGAACGGACGACCCCACTGACGATCCCATCCGCACGGATGACTAGCTGATGACTAGGTCTCGGGGAACTGATGCCATACTCTTCACCGGTCGAGTATTCTCCTGGTTCCATGTGCCATACCCTTTTTTAGTCAAGTGAGTAGCCAATTGGCTGATGTCTTTTTAATAAAATTTCTTACGGTTTACACTTAGAGGCGCCTCCTTTTTGTTTCTTGTCTACAGGTGTGGTTTTAGCTTTCCCTCACATGAGAGCATCCCTGGGTGTATATACCGGATTTCTTCTCTTTTTTATCCACATTATTGGACTATTATGTACTTTGTTCTGGACTTTGATGGTTAACAATAGGGATGGGGACTCTATGTACCTGTTGATGCGCCTGATACTTGTTGTTCATTGAATCAGGTGGGTCTTGATGAGTAAATTTGCTTCTCTTGGAGGAAGGGGTAGAGGTGACTTTCCGTGGCGAGCAAGAGGTTGAGTGTCGACAAGAGCCTTGCGAAGGGGTAGCGTCTGCTGAGGTTAGATGTAGATCTTGCAGGCAATTCTGCAGATCGTGTTCGGTCTTGCAGATATGTTTACGCCCTTGGTAGGTAAATCGCAGAGAGAATGGGAAGCCCCAGGAGTAAGTAATTTGGCATTGCTGCAATACTTGCAGGTGAGGCTTGAATACCTCCATTTGGTGATGGTGGTCTTAGAGAGGTCGGCAAACAATCGGTAGTTGTAGCCTTGAAAGGAGAGAGTCTTTTTGTCTGGCAGCTTGTAGTAACTGTTCTTTGGTTCGAAAGTAATGTCATTTAGCGATGATGTCACGCGGTGGACCAGATTGTTTGCGTGGGGTGAGTACCCTGTGGACCCGGTCCATTTCAAGATGTTCCAATGGGATGGATGGGGCTAGTTCTTGAAATAGGCCTGTGATCGTGGATTGCAGATCGTCAACGGTTTCAGGTATGCCCCTTATTATTAAATTGGAGCATCTTGCTCTGTTTTCAAATTCCTCCAATTGGGACTGGAGTGTGAGATTTTTGTTTTTGAGGGATTCAAGCTCATCAGCTTGGGAGGAGATATGGTGTTCCAGCTCATCGAATCTCTGCTCTAGCTCAGAGGTATGTTGTCCAAGCTCTCTTATCTCTCTGGTCAGTTTATCAGTGATTTGATCTGATGTTTGTTTGAGAGTGCGGTGGAGCATTCTCTCAAACTGTTGTAGTATGTCAGCCTGTATGTCACCATGTAGTGCAGGGAGGGGAGAGGCTAAGGTATCCCCGTCTGATTCTCCCTCGTCTGGGTGGCGTAACGAGAGGAGTTTCGGTGTCCTGGGAGTACCTGTTTTGGAGGAGGCCCGAGCCAGGGCCTCTCGTATGTTTTTCGTCCGCATCTTAGCCTTCGTTAGCCACCATACCAGGTGATTCCTGGGACTCCAGGGAGTTTGAGGGAGCGGTGCCGAGGGTGTACAGTGGTCTGGCTGTGCATTATAAGGCCATAGGTCTCCTGGCTGCGCGGAGCTCTATAGCGGCATGTCCAACTCAGAGAACTGTGCCCATGCCCCTGACGGCCCGCACTTTCTGCAGCAGCTCTGACATATCCGGGTAGTTTTTTAGAAATTTCTGCACCACCAAATTCAGCACATGCGCCAGGCAAGGGATGTGCGTCAAACCGGCTAGGCCCAAAGCTGCTACGAGATTTCGCCCATTATCGCACACCACGAGGCCGGGCTTGAGGCTCAGTGGCAACAACCACTCATCGGTCTGTTGTTCAATGCCCGTCCACAGCTCCTGCGCAGTGTGGGGTTTATCCACTGCAGCTCATGCTTTGCATGTAGATGCCTGTTCATGCAGGTTGTGCTCAGGTTTAGAACATTTATGCCTCACTCCAGGCTCTCATTGCACAGCGTGCAAACCACTCTTGTCTTGTCGTCAGCACATTGTCTGAAGAACTGCCACGCCGGGGAATTCCTTTGAGCTGCCTTTGGTGTGCTAGGTCCCTGGGTGCAGTGGGTAGTAGCAGGCATACTGTCTAGGGGACGCTCGCTCCGCTTTTGCAACCTGCTTCCTCTTTTGCTGTGCTGGTGCCTCTATGCGACCACCACCTCTTCCTCCAAACTGCACACGTCACTCGCATGACCTTCATTCCATGTGGGGTCTAGGACCTCATCATCCCCCTCCACATCATCTTCCACCCACCCTTCACCATTGCCTTCCTTGTCAGTCTGCACACTGTGGAAAGCCGCAGCAGTTGGCACCTGTGTTTCATCATCATCAGAGACATGCTGCGCTGGTATTTCCATATCCTCATCCTGCAACAGAAGTGGTTGGGCATCGGTGCACTCAATGTCTTCCACTTCTGGGGCAGGGCTATGTGGATGGCCCACGGAAAGCACACCAGGAGAGTCATCAAAAATAGAGTTGATCGAACCTCTAGAAGTTCGGGTTCTGCTGGTTCGGCCGAACTGCGGGACAAAGTCCAGGTTCGGGTCCGGACAGAACCCGAACTTTGACCCGGACCCCGAACCCCATTGAAATCAATGGGGACCCGAACTTTTAGGCACAAAAATGGCTGTAAGAAAGCCCTGGAAAGTCCTAGAGGTCTGCAAATGGAAGGAAAATGGGGGTAAGGGTCAGACAAGTGCCCTACAAAGAAATGGGGATAGGGAAATAAATTAAAATAATTAAAAAAAAATAACATAAAAAAATCAAAAATGGAGGGGGATGTGGACTATCTTAAAATTGTGTGAGAAAAGTATAAATTAGCAGGGAGAAGCCATATCACTGTTCTAAGAACAGTGATATGGCTTCTCCCCACTAATTTATACTTTTCTCACACAGTTTTAAGATAGTCCACATCCACCTCCATTTTTGATTTTTTTATGTTATTTTTTTTTAATTATTTTAAGTTATTTCCCTATCCCAATTTCTTTGTAGGGCACTTGTCTGACCCTTACCCAATTTTCCTTTCTTTTGCAGACCTCTAGGACTTCCCAGGACTTTTTTATAGCACTTTTGAGAACTTTTAGTAAAATTAAATTTTTTGGAAAAGTCCGGGTTCGGGTCTGGGTCCCGGACACCCAAAAGTTCGGTACGGACCCGAACTTTACAGTTCGGGTTCGCTCAACTCTAATCAAAAAGCATAAGAGACTGTTGCATGACTTGGGGCTCAGACTGCTTGGCTGATTTACAAGGGGCTGAGGTGAAAGACAGATGGCCATGGGGTTCAGGTGCCAACTCTGAGCTTTCAGCAAGGGACCGGGTGGGAGACAATGTGAAGGAACTGGAGGCTTTGTCAGCCACCCAATCTACTAGTGCCTGTACTTGTTCTGGCCTCACCATTCGTTGAGCGGCATTCGGGCCTACCATATAACGTTGAAGGTTCTGTCGGCTACTCACACCTGAAGAAGGTGTTTCACTTGTGCATGTAGCTGGCACAAATCGACCACGTCCTCTCCTTGCACCAGGAACTTCACCAACACCACCAACACCAGCAGCACCAGCAGCACCACGACCACGCCCCTTATTTGATGCTCTCCTCATTCTGTCCGCAAATGTACTATGTAGCACTATTTATTAATACAAAAAAAAAATAATAAATTATTATTCTTTTTTTTTGGAAAACTGCAACAGAGACACACTTTTTATCTTTGTGCAAGAAATGCACCGCTCACACCAGCAGCAGGAACCTCTCCCTACACCAGTATGAGATGATTTTAGAACAATAATCTGTCCCTCACAGGAGCAGCAGGAACCTCTCCCTGTAGCACTATGATGAGATGATTTTAGAACAATAATCTGTCCCTCACAGGAGCAGCAGGAACCTCTCCCTCTAGCAGTAGGAGATGATTTTAGAACAATAATCTGTCCCTCACAGCACCAGCAGGAACCTCTCCCTATAGCACTATAATGAGATGATTTTAGAACAATAATCTGTCCCTCACAGGAGCAGCAGGAACCTCTCCCTCTAGCAGTATGTGATGATTTTAGAACAATAATCTGTCCCTCACAGGAGAAGCTGGAGCCTCTCCCTGTAGCACTATGATGATATGATTTTAGAACAATAATCTGTTCCTCACAGGAACAGCAGGAACCTCTCCCTCTAGCAGTAGGAGATGCTTTTAGAACAATAATCTGTCCCTCACAGCACCAGCAGGAACCTCTCCCTATAGAAACATAGAAAACATAGAAACATAGAAAAGTGACAGCAGAAAAAGACTGAGTAGTTCATCGAGTCTGCCCCTTTTTATTTATTTATTTTTTTTAATTTTTTTTTTTTACATTAACCTTGTTGTCTGACTATAGATCTGGAGACAAGGCATTTTGCCTGGTCATGCAGTGTGACTGCACTGGAATAACCGCCCAATGCAGCCCCACTACCTGTGATGTGAATGCACCCTTAAAGGTGTATCCAAACAACAAAACAAATTTCAGTGTGACGTACTGGTCCGTTTTACGGAACAGAGGTCTAGATATCAGTCTGTTGTTCCAATTACATTTTTTTTTTTTAATTTTTTTTATTTATTTATTTTTCCCCGTCTGAGCTACTTGATGAGTCAGAAAAAGACGACAGTGAAAAGATACAAAGATACAAAAGATACAAAGATATCCCTCTCCAAGGACGACCACGACACTCCCTGTCTAATAACAAGATTTTCGTAGAGGATGACGATCTCCCTCTCCAAGGACGACAAGGACACTCCTTGTCTAATAACAAGATTTTAGTATAGTAGTATCACGA
>BLSH010438604.1:131926-144911 GCA_018402905.1 Glandirana rugosa | reverse complement strand
TAAAATAAAAATTAGAACGCCATAAACCAATTTCCATAGTTGTAGGCGATATAACTTTTGCGCAACCCAATCAAAATACACTTACTGCGATTTTTTTTACCAAAAATATGTAGAAGCATATTTCGGCCTAAACTGAGGAATAAATGTGTTTTTTTTATTTTTGGATATGTAGTACAGCAAAAATGTTAAAAATGTTTTTCTCAAAATTGATGCTCTTTGTTTATAACACAAAAAAATAAACAGCAGAGGTGATCAAATACCACCAAAAAAAAGCTCTATTTGTGGGAAAAAAAAAAAAAAGGACGTCAGTTTTGTTTGGGTACAACGTCGCACGACCGCACAATTTTCATTCAAAGAGTGACAGCGCTGAAAACTGAAAATTGGTCAGGGCAGGGGGGGGGGTTTAAGTGCCCAGTAAGCAAGTGGTTAAAAAAAAAAGTGTGTTTTTCAAGTAAAGTAATAAAAATGCTTTTTTTCCCCCTCACAGGAATCTACAGAGAATTGTACACATGATGTATGTGGATACAAAACGCACCAGCCAATGCACGGTGCACCGCCGCCAGATCAGCGAAGTGCTTTTTTTTCCCACCGCACACCACTACAAGGCCGATGGGGTGAAAAAAGTACATAGAAACATAGAAAAGTGACAGCAGAAAAAGACTGAGTAGTCCATCGAGTCTGCCCCTTTTTATTTATTTATTTATTTTTTTTTTTACATTAACCTTGTTGTCTGACTATAGATCTGGAGACAAGCCATTTTGCCTGGTCATGCAGTGTGACTGCACTGGAATAACCGCCCAATGCAGCCCCACTACCTGTGATGTGAATGCACCCTTAAAGGTGTATCCAAACAACAAAACAAATTGTGCACAAGAAAACTAACAATAACTAATATTACTATATACACTGTGTACTACATATCTTAAGACAATGGCACAACGATATAGGAAACTTACTATAAGGCAGCCACAGCCATGATTCTGTGGTCAGAGCCCGGCACCACTGCAAACTGCCATATCGGAAGAACACTGAAAGGTGGGAGAAGAATCTTCCCTAATCTCATCTCTGACCTTAAGAAACTGGAAGCAATGAGGATTTCATCACTTCCGGTTTTGGCTGTAGTCAGGGACGCCAGACGCCTCTGCTCAAAAATTGCTGATACCCAGGGAGGAGGAGCATTGACTTGATTCAGCCTTCCCAGGAATCTTCTGTGAACCACTAATCAAACTCCCCTCTCAATAACCCAGATGGAGAGCACTATAGCACTATGATGAGATGATTTTAGAACAATAATCTGTCCCTCACAGGAGCAGCAGGAACCTCTCCCTCTAGCAGTATGTGATGATTTTAGAACAATAATCTGCCCCTCACATCACCAGCAGAAACCTCTCCCTCTAGCACTATGATGAGATGATTTTAGAACTATAATATGCCCCTCACAGGAGCTTCAGGAACCTCTCCTTGTAGCACTATGATGAGATGATTTTAGAACAATAATCTGTCCCTCACAGGAGCAGCAGGAACCTCTCCCTCTAGCAGTATGTGATGATTTTAGAACAATAATCTGCCCCTCACAGCACCAGCAGAAACCTCTCCCTCTAGCACTATGATGAGATGATTTTAGAACAATAATCTGTCCCTCACAGCACCAGCAGGAACCTCTCCCTATAGCAGTAGGAGATGATTTTAGAATAATAATCTGTCCCTCACAGCACCAGCAGGAACCTCTCCCTATAGCACTAGGAGATTATTTTAGAACAATAATCTGTCACTCATAGCACCAGCAGGAACCTCTCCCTCTAGCAGTATGTGATGATTTTAGAACAATAATCTGCCCCTCACAGCACTAGCAGGAAACTCTCCCTCTAGCAATATGATGAGATGATTTTAGAACAATAATCTGTCCCTCACAGCACTAGTAGACTGTACCTAGTCCAGTATCAGATGGTTTTAGAACGCTAAGCTTTACCCTCACAGCACCGCCAGGAACCTGTCTGTTATGGAGGATGAGATGATATTAGATTGGTAATCTATCCCTCACAGCACTAGTAAACTCTACCTAGTCCAGTATCAGATGGTTTTAGAATGCTAAGCTTTCCCCTCACAGCAGTTCCAGGAATCTGTCTGTAATGCAGGATGAGATGATATTAGATCGGTAATCTCTCCCTCACAGCGCCCACAGCATGCTCTCCCTACACTAGCCTGAGACTATGTGACACACGGCATACGTGACTCCAGCTCATATAGAGGCTGGATCACATGATGCACTAGCCTGTCACAGCCATGTCATTAGTAGGCATGGCTGTGATGGCTTCTAAGGGCAAACGAGTAAAACCCTTGTTGATTGGCTGCCCTGCAGCTATTCAACAGGCACCAAAAATAGTCTGGGTCACATGATGTACTGGCCAATCACAGCCATGCCATTAGTAGGCATGGCTGTGATGGCTTCTAAGGGCAAACGAGTAAAACGCTTGTTTATTGGCAGCCCTGCAGCTATAGAAAAGGTACGCAAAATACCCGAATACCGAACTCAAACCCGGGATGGCTTTCAAGTCTTCTAAGTTGTGTCAGTTCTTTTAGTTTGTCGTCAGCCAAAGTATTTTTATGTTGAGACTCTAGCTGTTTAATCTTATGCAGTAAGTTAGACATATTTTTCATTTTTTGCCTATTTTCCCTGGACGCCATCTGGATCAAAAGACCCCTTATAAACACCTTGTGCGCACACCAGACAGAAGTCAAAAGCATGTACGGCGTGGAGTTATTTTCAAAGAATTCTTTAATGTCGTTTTTTAGTTTTTCCTTATATGGTGACCTGGAAAAGAGGCTTATATTGTTGCGCCACAAATATACAGGTTTCTGATTGCATAGTTCTTCAAGGGATATGGAGACCGGTGCATGGTCTGACCATAGCATAGAGTGAATTTTCGCCATTGTAACTTTAGACAGTGTTTGTAGGACTGACACGAAAAGATCAATACGCGTGTATATTCTATGTGGCGCTGAATAATATGTGTAGTCTCTCTCAGTTGGATTGAGACAGTGCCAAATATCATACAAGTCCTCCTTGTGGAGAAAAGCTTGTAAGGTAGTGCGGGATCAAGAAGTTGCGGTAGAGTCTATCCTATGGTCAACAATAGCGTTAAACCAAAACAAAGCTGCGCTTGTGAAAGGACATAAAGAACCAAACATATATAAGTGAACAATGTCCGTAGCTGGGACAAATTAATAAAGGCTAGTGAAAATGATCAAAAAAATCCAATTTTAGAAGCAACTCAAAGTCCATAAATTAAATCCTCCATATAAGTGAATCTGCATGCATCACACGAGTCCAACAGTGAACAAGACCTCCACCACGATCAATTGTGCCCTTACCGGAACTTATGGACCTCTTATGACAGGAGGTCAGACACACATGTGTGGATTATGCCTCCACCAGGCCACCTCGATCTCTGGTTCACGGGACACCCGGTTGAATCAATTGGTTCCTCTCCTGTTCTGGGTGGGAAGTCTGGGGAACCCCTTCCACAGATGAGTGGTCAATGGAGTAGGCAGATCCAAGTCCACGCACTTCCACTCCAGGGGAAACACGGTAACCAAGAAAAAATGGGCCAAATAGTGTGATACCGTTGATAAAATCAATTTATTATAAAAATTAGGAAATAAACTCACATTTATCCGGATATATAAAAGCCAATAAGGTTTATAAAAACAGCACGCGGTGATAGTAAGACAGCTCTCCGCCCGATCGATTTCGTCGCTACAGGACGTCTTCTGGGGCACGGAGGCTGTCCACTCTCACCGCTATATATATACAAACAACCATAATCAATTCCACCAATCACATCTTCCGTTGGGGGTAGGTCCCTCCCAACCTATTAGTCAAGCCAATCGTGGCAACCGGCTAAACTGACATGCTACCCATGTCTTCTAGAAGCCTATGAGCATAAGGGATACAAAATATTGTTGGCGCCAATTCTATAGGGGCGTGGTCCCGCCGTGTAAAATGCGGACCGGAAGTGTGCGCTCCAAGCTGGGGCGTCCAACTTCCGCTTCCTGTATTACGCTAACCGGATGTTTAATATGTAATATTGGAAGCAATCAGCTTCCGCTTCCTGTGGCATGCCGGCCGAACGTTCAGCATAACACACCAGAAGCGTTAAGCTTTCATTTTCTATGCTATGCTGACCGGATGTTGATATGCGGTACTGGACGCACTAAGCGACCACATCCTAAGTCATACTTTTCAGGTGCCGCCCAGTTATAAACATAGGTCAGACCATAACAGTTATTGTCCAATATTAGAAGAACGAATAACGAATACGGATACATACATTCAGTTAGTAGTGGTGGGAAAGTGCAGGCACCACTACGTACCAAAAAAGAGTGAAAGCTATATATTGTATAAAACGTGAAGTAAAAATACTAATATTAAAAACTTTGGAAAAACAACGGAATCACCGAGCGGAAAAATATGTAAACCCAAATCTCCATCCTCCATTTAAAGAGCAATGGAAATACGAACTCATAAAGGAATCAGAAAGTAAAAACTTCCTTTCTCTTTCTTTATGGAAACATAATAAAGAAATCTAATAGAGTATATCCCGTTCGTTCAGTGAACAGATATACAGATGTAAAGGGATGATATCTAACCTAAGTCGGGTGGGAGGGGGGAACTCCTCACCAACTTTAGATGTGATTGAACACTACACTCTCAAAGCATAATTCCATTTCAAGTGTGTGATATATTCATGCCCCAAGTTCCAATATCTAATAAAAGGGCAAGCAGAAAAAAAGGAAAGAGAAAGGGTAATAGAAGAGAAACTGTTCATTCAGGGAAGGAGGAGGGTATGTCAAAAATAGTAACAGAAGGAGTAGTACAAAATAGGAGCAGGCACAAAAATAATCTGTCACGAGTTGTCAATGAAACAGTTGATGTCCAAGTCAACGTTCAAGCCCAGAGGGGAGAGACTCCTCAAAACATAAATCCACCTCGTTTCGATCTTAGATAGCTCCCTCACCCTAAGACTCCCCCTCCAGTTAGGGACTATACTCTCTATTCCCAAAAGTAGAGTCCCTTCTGGGTTTCGTGCATGGACCCGATCGTAATGACGAGAGACACTGTGGTTGGGATACCCTTTCCGAATATTATTCAGATGCTCTCCCAATCTAATATGAAGAGATCTTGTCGTCCTCCCAACATATTGCAGCCCACAAGGGCACTGGAGTAAATAGACTACATGGTTGGATCGACAGGTAATCAGGGATTCTATATTGTATCTCTTTTTGGTTATTGTTGACACAAATTCTGTAGTTTTTCTCCTCTGTACTGGGTTGATTTGGCAGACCTGGCATTGTCCGCATTTGAAGAAACCTTTTAAATTATGAAAAAAGGGGGTGTTTCTGGGAGGGGGATCTATGACATTATGCACCAGTTTGTCTTTCAACGATGGTACTCCTCGAAAAGTGATCATTGGACGGGTAGGAAGGGCCGTACCTAAAATTGAATTGTTTTTCAAAATATGCCAGTGTCTCCGAATGACTTCTCTCACAGCCTTATATTGCGTGGAGAAACTAGTGATGAAAGCAAATTGGCGTCCTGGGTCAGACCTCTGATCGACTGACTTTTCCTTATGTACCAGCAGTTGTCCCCTGTCCATATTTCTAATGGCCATTGTTGTGGCACGCAGTTGGATTTCATCATATCCTTTCTCCAAGAAACGACCTGTTAGAATCTCTGCCTGTCTATCAAAATCCTGTATGTCTGAACAATTTCTCCTTATACGGAGTAATTGACCTTTCGGAACTCCCTCGATCCAGGGCCTATGATGGCAACTGTCCCTGGAAATGAAGGAGTTGCGATCGGTGGGCTTAAAGTATGTTGAGGAGGTCATTCTTCCTTCCTCCAGCCTAATTGTTAGATCTAAGAAATGAACTTCGGTCTGACTGTACTCAAAGTTCAGTTTTATGCCCCTATCGTTTTCGTTCAGACTCTCCACATACTCCAACAGTGCTGCCTGGTCGCCTTTCCATAGGAGGAGGACGTCGTCAATATATCTAACCCAGAAGATCAACTCCTCCCTCCTCTGGGAATCAACGACGTCCTCCTCCCACTTGGCCATGAACAGGTTAGCCAAGCTGGGGGCATATTTGGCCCCCATGGCTACACCCCTGTTCTGTAGAAAAAAGTTCCCCCCGAACCAAAAGTAGTTTCGGGAGGCAGCGAATTTGAGAAGGTCAAGCAAAAAGTCTTTCTGTATGGAGGTAAGATTATTCTCTTCATCGAGATAATGCTGAACCGCTTGATATCCTCTATCATGGGGAATGATGGTATATAGGGACGTGACGTCTCCTGTGGCCAACCACCAACCCTCTTCCACAGGGGTATTCTCAACCAGGTTAATGACATCTAGGCTGTCCTTGACATAAGAAGGCATTTTTTTAACCAATGGTTGCAGGAAGTAGTCGATATACTTGCCCACCCGGGACGTCACAGAGTCAATACCACTCACTATTGGGCGCCCCGGGGGGCAAGTAGGATTCTTATGAATTTTCGGCAGATAGTACATAATTGGAGTGCGGGGAGCTGCTGGGACTAAGAAGGCTGCCTCTTTTTTATTCACAATGCCCTGCCGATATGCCCTGTTAATAATTTGTTCCAGTTCCTTTTTATATTGATTAACAGGATTCTTTCTTAAAGGTACATATGTTTCTGTGTCGCTCAAAATATTATTCATCTCCCCCAGATAAGAGATTTTGTCCAGCAACACGATTCCTCCTCCCTTGTCCGCGGGCCTGATTATGAGATCCTTTCTCTCACAAAGGTCCCGTAACCCCTTTTCCAGATGTCCTGGCATTTTGTTGTTTCTGGTGGGTATTTTTTCTAGGTCCCTCAGCACCACCTCTTTAAAGACCCGTATCGATGAAGCCGACCCCCCAGTAGGGTTAAATAAAGAAGCATTAGAAAGGTTAGACCTTTTAATTTCGGACACCACATTATTACGTTGAGCAATAGGGTTCTTCATGAAATGTCTCTTGATACTAACCTTTCTAATGTACCTATGCACATCAATGAAGGTCTGAAATTTGCTCAGACCCCTAGGTGGAGCAAACTTCAGACCCTTGTCAAGCAATCTTTTCTCATCATTAGTAAGTATTTGTGTACTTAAATTGTAGATCCCTTGACCTATCGGGTTCTCTTTCTTTTGCCTCTGTGCCCTTCTTCCTCCTCTCGTACCTCTCCTCTTCCTTCTATTCCCCTGTGCCCTAATTCCTGCCGGGGAAAATCCCCATAGTTGGAATGAGCGGGCCTATTGTTTGGTCTCAGGGGGGTTCTATTGTTTCCCCTGAGCGGTTGTTGAGAATAGTATCCTCTCTGGTGATCCTCGGATCGTACCTCCTCCCTCCTAAACCTAGGGCCCCCTTGTGAACGCCCCCAAGGGTCTTCATCCCTAAATGGTTCTCTCCTGCGAGGGATAGACCTGTTTCCCTGTCCTCTCTGATTGGGGGGCCAGGGGTTGTTTCTTTTGGATCTAGAATCCCGAGGGGTTCGTCGCCCGCCCTCTGGTCTCCATGAGGGTGTAAATTCTTCCTCCGCGAGGGCTCTAAACCGGTTATTGGTCGGTATATTGTAGCTCCTTTCCTCCTCTCTATAGTAGTTATTCATTTCCTCCCTCGTCTGTCCCTGATTATGGAAATAACCCCCACCGGGGGCACGTGAAGGTACACCAGGGGCATATGAAGTCTGTCCTCCTCTAGACAGCGGAGGATAGACCCAACCTGGGCCTGGGGCTCCCATTTCCATAGGGGATGGACAGTCTGATTCCCATATATAATCTATAGGTGGGGTATCCATGGCCCCTCCATTAGGGCCCTGGGTTGATGTGCCCGTCTCATTAGCCTTTTTCATTTCTACGAGCTTATTTTGCCACTCAAATACTATGCCCGTTTTGTAATCCCCCATATCCCTATTATATTTCAATAGCGTTGAAGTCGCCACATATAAGTAGGTGACCCCTGCGCATTTGGTCGATTTTTTTTAGAGTTCTGTGTAGAAAGGAAATTGGTTGCACATTCAGTGCGTAAATGTTGGCTAATGTATATGTGGTGTTATTAATGTCACAAACTAGAATGACATATCTTCCCTGCTGGTCCAGGAGTGAGGTATGTAAGTTGAATGAGACTGAGTTCTTGATTGCGATCAAAGTCCCTCTTTTCTTGACCGCTGCAGTAAAAATGGGGGGGAAAGATCTATGTGTACATTTGGGGGGCTTGCTGGCCATAAAGTGAGTCTTCTGTACACAGATGACATCTCCAGAGAGATTCCTAGCTTCCTGCCACAAAGCATTCCTTTTATACAGGCTGTTCAGTCCGTGGGCATTCAATGAAATTATTTTAAGTACCATTATTTAGGTCAAATGCTTGATGGGGATTATATGGATTGTAGCTTTCAAGAGAGTAGCGCAAGACAGTACCTGAGCAGAGGTGTGGATTTTGCGTCTCATTGGGGCTGGTGGTTGGAGAAAATTTCTGCTGGCAGTTTTGCAAGTATCCCAAGGGTAACCATGTATCAGTGGTGTTATCCAACAGGTTGGAACTGTATGAACAGGAACTGAAACAAAAATGGTTAGAAAGCAACAAAAGCGAGTCATATGAAGCAGCAATTAATGCCCTTTGCAGAGGGGGGTAATGGCTCAGCGGAGTCTTGAATCTTTTATGTTGCAGTTAAAGTGGAACTTCACCCTAAAGGGGAAGGTCTGCTTTATGTCCTCCTCCCCCCTCCTTTTCTGTTTGGCACTTTTTTGGGGGAGGTGCGGGTATCTGGTTTTGTCAGGCACCCGCTCCCATTTTTGGTCAGATCACCGTGACAAACCATCGGAAGCTCTCCCCCCCAATGGTCTGGGAAACATCAAAGGTCCCAGAAGGCTGCAGAACCATCCACAAAGCACATCAACGCTCACGGATGTGCAGTAGACAGCCAGCTGTGAAGCTGCAAGGATCACAGCTGGCAGCCCACAATAAACATGCCAGCATTGAGGACCCAAAGACTGGTGAAGAACTGGTTTGTGTGAACATGGCACTGGACCCCTGGACTGGTGAGTGACCTTTTACTAAAAGTCAGCCGCAGCTACGATATTTTAACTGCTGACTTTTATTTTTTTTTTATTAAACAGGGCAAAGAACCACTTTAAGCAACATAACTGGGCCATTATCCTTCCCTTTGCTAAGGCATGGACATAAGGAGCAGCAACAGAATGATAAAATCGTGTGTATTTTACCAGAAATATATATTTTTCTTCTATGGGTGTGTTTACATATGTGTATTTTATAAATCATAGCATCTATCATTTTAATGCACTTCTTCCTTCTGAAGTACCTGGTTGATCCTGCCAATCACCTTTTTTCCTTGTGCTAAATTATCCACAAAATGCACAGAAGTTAATCTGTGCTTCTGTGGCCAGTTTCCACCCTTTGGCTAGCCATTCAAAGGTACAGGACACTGACTGTACAGACACACAGTATGCCACGCCTGCATTGGGTAGTGTGTTCAGCCACCACACCCCCAACTAATCATACTTTACCTCTAGCACACACCCCCTCCCAATTACAGCCTGCCTCTTGAACATGCTTCCTACTCAAATATAGCCTGAATCTTGCCTCAAGCTGAAGAGACTATGAAATGCAGGTACACTGTGAGTCTGCACAGTGTCCTGTAACCCCACCATCCCCCGCTATCAGGCAGTTATGGTGCCTGTATAGATATAAATGTATTTGAAAGTGTCTATAACATACAGTAGTATGTTCACAATTACTTTAGCAGAATCACAACCCAATTGGCATTTACAACAGCTTACACTTTTTCATTGTGTTGTCTGTTTTGAAATTCTACAAGATATATTGTAGTCCTCCAGTAAGTTAGCATTATTAAAGTTAAAGTAGAACTCTGGCTACAGTTTTTTATTTTTTTTCACTCCCACTAGAGTCCTCAAGCTTTACTTATCCTTTCCATGCTCCAGGTCCATCTCCGCTTTCCTCTTTGGTCCAGTGCTGCCAGCCCTCTCATGACATTATGCTCATTTCCAGAATCCGAGTTCAACCTGCCCTTGACTCACCACATCATAATGCAGGCTGGGATATGTCAGCTCCAGTAGCGCTCAAAGGTCACGTCATTCCAGGTTTGCTTCTCCCACCTCCACCAAATATGAAGAGGAAGGACCTGTGATGTCACTGAATTGACTAGAAGACTGCAAGAAAAAAGCATGTATAGGGTTTTTTAAGACCTGGGGATATTTGGGGGTAGGATGGGGTGCAGGATGCACACCCAAAGCTGGAGTTTCACTTTAAGTATTTGCTTCTCTATGTATAACATCAGTGTTCAAAACTTAGCCCAAAACAGAATAAAGCACACTAATTGTTTAAAATCTTTGAACATCTGTTATAACTATAAAATATAATTTATTGCTTCTTTTCTTCTGGAATAATTCATATTACTGGGTTCCTTAATAAATGTTTACTTTATAGTCTCTGGTTTTGCTTCTGCATTTCTTACAAATGTGAAAGTCATTTTTTGTTATTAAAAACTCAGATAAGCTGATTTCAAATGAAGTTTCAAAGTGTTTAAACCATATGTTAGAAGCCCTTGAACGGCAGTTCCATGAATGCATAAAACTACAGGATAGCATTTGAACTTGAGACTGTATGCTATAAAAAATATTCATCTTCAAAATTCTAAACTTTCAGACAGCAAAAACAGATGCATGTGATTTTATGGATGTTTAATGAAAATTACGTCTGAAATTTCTAAAAGAAATTGCAAGCATCAACATTCTCTGGAATTAAAATGACTTTACCGTATATGTGCAAGACACAAAATAATTAATTCTTTCCATTCGTGTACGTTTAAAATGAATGAGATAACCGGAAAAAAGCATGATTATAAATTATTTCTGAGTATTAAAGAAAATTATACATGGAATTTTTGAATGAGGTTGCTGGAGCCCTTGTAAACCTATATCTTTGAACTTTAGTAAAAATGTTAAGCATTTTAATGTTCATCTTTCTTTTGTATTGTTGAAACAAAAAACATGTTGTTGTAATGCTTAGATTTATTTTACAATATATCTTTTTTACTAACAAATCTACTATTTGATTAGTGACAACAGATGCTATATTTTGTCAACATGCAGGCATATTCGATTATTGTGTAATATCATTGAGTTTAAAGGGCCAGTTCCATTCAGAAATATTTTAGTGGCAGGTAGAGCTTGGTGACCTGGGTCAGCTCTGCCTTCTGGACATGTCTTGGATAGACCAACAGTAAGATATGCCTTCCGTAAATGGGTGGTTTGAGTATCCTCATCCATCTTTCATGTACAGCTCCTTTCACTAAATTTTCTATAATATAAAATAAATCCAACTGGGAGATTGAGACCCCAGAAGATTGTATTTAGATTTAGGAGCTTAAGTAAGACCTCACAATAAAAGACAATAAGACTTTTGTCTTTTTTGTCTTTTTTTACTTGGATGAGAGAGAGGGGGGTGGGGGGGAAAAAGGTTTGACGTTTTTAATATTCATAGCTGTTGGATTTTGACTACATTTACAGGCTCTAATAAAGGAGATTTTTTGTAACAATTTATTTGGATTTTGACTGGGTTTTTTTACAAGCAAAGTAGGCTGAGTACAACTGGTTCTGCATAGGCATGAGCTTCTCTAGCCTTTTGGTTTTTCATTTTTTATAATGAGCAGTTAACCTTTGCAATGCAGATCTTAAACCTGCTCCCTCCCCACTTCTAACACCTATACTCACTAACCTGTGTAAGAAAGATGTATAGACCTACCTATTTTCAGGCTGCTTAAAGTGGTTGTAAAGTCAGAAGGTTTTGTTTTTATCTTAATGCATTCTATGCATTAAGATAAAAAGCCTTCTGTGTGCAGCAGCCTTCCTCAGCCCCCTAATACTTAGCTGAGCCCATCTCTCTCCAGTAATGTTGCAGGAGTGTCTCGGCTGGCTGAGACTCTCCCTCCTCATTGGCTGAGATGGCAGCACAGTGCCATTGGCTCTGGCTGCTGTCACTCAAATTCAGTGAGCCAATAAAGAGAGAGAGGGGTCGGGCCAGGTTGCGGCTCCATTTCTGAATGGATACGGGGAGCTGTGACTTGGCTCAGGAGCCCCCCATAGAGGTGGGGGCACTCAACAAGAGGGAGGGGCCAGGAGCACCAAAGAGGGACCCTAGAAGAGGAGGAGGATCTGGGCTGCCCTGTGCAAAACTGAACAGAGCAGCTCAGTATAACATGTTTAATATTTTTAACAAACAAAAACAGACTTTACAATCACTTTAAGTTCAGTCATGTGATGCGACTCCCCTGTGTCATTCAGCCACAAGAGAGGAGGGAGCACCGACAACAAATTATCTATAGAAGCCTATGGGTGACATCACTCCAGGCTTTACCAACTGTTATTGAGCATTCTCTCCTCTCCCCTTCAGATTCTACTGGTTGATACAGGGGAAATCATGTGATCAGCCCGGAGCAGCCTGAAGATAGGTAAGTATATATATATCTTTCTTACACAGGTAGTCAACAAAGGTGTTAGGAGGGGGGGAAGGAGCATTTTTAACTGCTTCCCGACCGCGCGCCGTGTATTCACGGCGGCAGTCGGGGAGCTGGGCGCGAATCGCCGTAAATATACGGCGATCCGCATTTTGGCCACCAGGGGGCGCGCTTCGTCAATTTTTACGAGGAAGGGGGGGAGGATTGTGGAAACAACTGATGGACACATTCTTTCTATATATATATGAATGGATAGAAGTCCGACGAGGCCCGACTAGTGTACTAAAGGGGACATAGTTGGTCATCTTAGACTTCCCCTCTCCTCTCTTACGAGTTATTGTCAACCATTTCGGACCTCACTACAGTGGGTATCCGAAGATATCTATTAAACAACAGCCACGAGGGAGGAGAGAACACCGACTTACTGTGTCCCCTCAG
>BLSH010438604.1:93642-119199 GCA_018402905.1 Glandirana rugosa | reverse complement strand
TATCTCCACCTTGTGTGCAGTTACCTTAACATTATCCTCTTCCTGATTTTCTGACAGGTGGCAGGACTACATGCTGAGAGCAGGCATGGATTTTAACCCCCCCATAATGACATGTGATGGGGTTATACAGTCACTCTGCTTATATTCAGAAGCTGGTGCCTGCCCAGGAAATATAGTATGGTAGGGGTATCCTCGCGCTACTATGATAGGAGTGGTGCAAGTGGACTAGGTTGCTGCTGTACCTAACTATATGACAATATAAGCAATGTAATTGAAAGGAATGGATGGTACTGCGCAGCCTATTTCTGTAGGTGTTAATATATAGTGGTCTCATACGTTATTCTGATTTAAAAATATACGTGTATGATGTAAAAATATATACAATGATGAGGATAACGCATGTAAAAATATATAGGTATAAATAGACAATATAAAGTGCAATATATAATAAATCCTTCAATAAAAATGCAGTGGGTACAATCTTATAAAAGCATTGGCTATATAAAGCCTAAAACATTAAAAATGGCAGTGATATAATCCAGTGATTAAAAGTGACAGTGAAGATATAAAACAGTAATTGGAATAGATTGAAATTCAGCAAATACTGTAGTTTCACTCTTAAAAAGTCCTAATTAAAACTGTAGTGATAGTGATAACTGTGATTCGTGTTCCAAGTGTTCATATAAAATCATTGGTGCTTCATTTGAGTGCAGCGAATCTCTTTTGCAGGGGGGTGTTCACCCCAAGAGGATTCCTTCAGTGAGTGCTCCGATCGAGTAAGTGCTCACAGAACTCTCACCTTGTTAGTTAAGATCATGTGTGCATCATGGTTTCTTTGGGTCCTATTCCTCACTTCCACGCTTCCTTCGAGTCTCGGACTGGGCAAACGATCGGTACGACCAATCGGTCGCTCACCCTCTCCTGTGGTCCTAGAACTCCATGCGTCTCAGGCAATAGGGAAGAGACAAGATGCTCTCATGGTGTAGTATTGTAAAACAGTAGTATTTATTTACCCAATTAAAACCATAAAAAAGATATCCAAAAAGCTACAAAACTATAAAATATACACAGCGGCGTCTAAGCACCTTTCACTGTGTCTCCAGCAATACAGGAAATAGCCTACGCGTTACGTCATGTGACGTCATGTGACGGGAACGCTGACCCGTCTCCACCATCAGAAGCTCTGGTGAAGGCTGGTTAGTTCTGAGTTCATCTGTCCTGACCATGACATACACTTTGGGGTGTATTCATCAATGATTCCACAAAAAAATTGCCCAATATTGAGCTATTCTTTGACCAAGATTAATTTTTTCACAATCTTTTTATTCTATTCTATATTTCTATTTATCGTGGTTTTCATTTGTTTTTATGCCTGGCAGCTGCTGACCCACCAAAAAAATCTCTGGTCTCATTGCTTAACTCCTAACATGGGGGCATAGTCTACCAGATGATGTAATCGACAATATATGGACATGATCATATAAGGTCAATGACATCATGGATGCCTGACATCTGATCGTTCAAATGGCCAAGAGTCAGTGGAATCCTTGAGTAAACCTCCAGCTCATTGCTACTAGCAGACAGCCACCAGAGTTCTAGCAACCATGGATGATGTGCAGCCCCTTGAAATCTAGGAAACAAATGTGACCCACACAGTGGGATGTTGTCAATGATTTCTGGCTACAATAGCAGACCGAGGATCACCTGGCCTGTTGGTTTGGCATCCCCTCCTGTTTTACATGACATTTACAAGGTAAATCTTGTTCATTTGAATCTTACCAGGATGAATCTTAATAGTAACAAGTATTTTACACATTGGATGTATAAACAAGGCCTTAGGGCTCATTCACATGGGTGTCATAAAAGCAGGAAGCTGCCTTATTTTTACCAGCCACCTACCTGAACAAGGAGATGCAGCTGCTCAGGGCTATACACATTCCATGGTTGTGATGCTTTGCTTTGTGGTCACGGCAATAATTAAATGTAATTTTGCATTTGGCTGGCATTACTGCTGCTGAACCTGACCTATTTAAGTGATTGGGGCCACAATGCAGCTATGTGCATTACACCCGGCTGCGGCACAGTGAGTTGGCATTTTCAGCGTAAAACAGTGAGAATGTGACATATCATCTCCTCAACACCTGTCACATGCCCTCTGAAAATTGATATATCACAGATAATTTTTTAAAGGGGCAGCAATGATATTTGCATATCTGAATGAGCCCTAGCCTAGGTTCACACTGTAGTGGTTCTGGAAATTTGTATAAATCACATACATTAATGGCTCCCCCATGCATCGGAAAACACAGCACATTTTTGAGTGCATGAAACAGCATGGTGTCACAGCACCATGTGGTTCCATGCAGCCGCAATTTTTTTTAAAAAAGAGCAGGCCAGGTTTCCCGCAGGTACAGCAGCCCATTCAAATGAATAGGCTGCTGTGACCACACAAACATGACTGCACAGATCTGTCACAGTGTGAACCTAGCCTTTGAGCCCACCTTACTCATAAGAGCCCCCTAAATCCCTTTAGTTTCTTGCACACCCCCTCCTTCCTTCCTTCATCCCACTCACATAGATGCTAATTAGTCTTCCTCGGGCTGACACCACTAACACAGGGACATTTTTTTTCCCCACTGACACTGATCCAGTGCCATTTTTCCTCCAGAAACATCACCAATGCAGGGGCATTTTTTCCTTTCAGTGACACAACCGAGGTAGGGTCAGTGTGGGCAAACCACACTGCATTTGCAGTCCTTTTGGGGTGTCATTAACTTTGTATTGACACCAACAGTGGATCGCAAACAGTGGGATTGCAATGTGGTGTGGGGAAAAGTGCAAGGATCGCTGTGTTTCCTGTACCACATATGTGTGAACCTAGGCTTAGCCACAATTTAGATTCTACTCTTTTTGTTGATTTTGTTTTTGCATTTAACAACACAGCACCCCCACAAGAGGGAAAACTAGACAGACACTCAGGTACAGATTCCCTTCAAGGGGTAACCATTATAGCGAAGACAAAGCATTCAATTAGGGTAAAGAAGATAAATACTATTTACATCTCAACAACTGCTAGAACACTAGAGGAAAGAGCAGGTCCTAATGGGGTCATCTCTTTTCAACATTTGCCTGCTGTCTTACTTGCACTAAGTGTCTAAACAAAAAAGCAAAAGCAAACTACCTTAAAGTAGAAATTTTACTTAGTCATCCAAAGGAAGGAAGAAGGAGGCAGGGCAAGGGGGAGACAAGAAGAAGGTTTAGAGAGAAAGAACTGAAAAAGAAAATATGTGATCAGGAACCCCAGGTCACACTATACTCTCTCAAGGTACTACAGCCATGGCTTCCAGGACGTATTAACCTTCATAAACGTGGGTATTATTGAGGGTACACAAGAGCTTATCATTAATCATTATCCAGTTTAGTTTTTGAGTAACGTATTCCAGTGAGACCACTGACAGGTTCCAACACCTAGCAATGGCAGTTCTAGCTGCCAGGATAATGTAAGATTCACTTTTTCTGGTGTTTAGGAACTTCAATATCTAGTTTCTTGAAAAGGGCAATTTCAGGCATTCTGTGGATGTTCACCTCCATTGCTGCGAGTATTAGAGTAAAGATCCTTATCAAAAATCTAGTGATTTCTGGCCATTGACACCAAATGTGGAACATGGTTTTCAGATGTCCACATCACCTTAAGCAAGAAGAGGAGGCATGCATGCATATTTTAGCAACTCTAGTAAGGGCCATGTATCACCTCAACAGCATTTTGTAATTGGATTCTACCAGTGTTGTGTTCAGAGTTACTTTGGCCAAATTATTAGCTATTTATTGCCATTCATCTAGCTCTAAGGTAATTTCCATTGGAGTGACTAAAAGCTCATATATGGTGGACACGTGGCCCCTCAGGAATGTGGCAGCCTTGTAGGAGAATTCAAAGGATGTTGTAAGCCGGTGAGTTGTCCTATTTAGTTTTGACGCCAAGGATGATGAAACCTGGCGGTACCAAAACATTTTGTTGGGAGGCATTTCCAATTTAGTTGTATAGTACTCAAAAGAATAGGGATCCCCCATCCACAGCAACCCTTTGTTTTCCCACCAGTTGAATAAGCTCAGTTGCAGTCCCGGAGGAAATTCTGGGTTATTAAATAAGGGACCCAGAGGAGTATGAGGAGAGTGTAACCCTTTTGTGAATCTAAGGCAGGCCATACACTGTTTGAATAACGTATGGGCAGGCTGAAATTACCTAGGTTCCCTTTGGGGGGGGGTCTGTACTCACCAGTCCCAGGTCACCTTCCTATCTAATACCAGGCAGGAGTATCCTCCCTCGGTCAGATCTCAAGAGAACTCTGGGTTTCAACATTCGGGCCCTCATGTCTTCCGCCAGAGGCCGCATGGCAGCTCGAGCTAGGGAGAGGCAACAGACCCCTCAAATGTATCTAAATTAAACCAATGTAAACAGAAGTGAATATACAAACTCCATGCAAATAGGATGCAAACTCAGTATAAATGCAGCACTTTAGTGCTCCCAGGCACCTTGTGAATCTAAGGCATGCCATACACTGTTTGAATAATGTATGGGCAGGCTGAAATTACCTAGGTTCCCTTTGGGGGGGGGTCTGTAATCACCAGTCCCAGGTCACCTTCCTATCTGATACCAGGCAGGAGTATCCTCCCTCAGTCAGATCTCAAGAGAACCCTGGGTTTCAACATTCGGGCCCTCATGTCTTCCGCCGGAGGCCACATGGCAGCTTGAGCTAGGGAGAGGCAACAGACCCCTCAAATGTATCTAAATTAAACCAATGTAAACAGAAGTGAATATACAAACTCCATGCAAATAGGATGCAAACGCAGTATAAATGCAGCACTTTAGTGCTCCCAGGCACCAACATTAACCACTTTTTTCACCAAATTATGCTTGTTAATCAAAGTGATGCTTGCCATATCAAAATAATTTTTGTGAATGGTAAAGCCATCGTTTAATCTATTTTAATATAAAACCATCTACTGGAATTGAAAGATAATGATGTACATGATTTGGATGTTGCTCATTTTGAATGGGAACACTGTCTGTGACCTTTCCCTTGACCGCTAATTTTATTCCTTGCCATTCAGCGCTACCCTTTGCAATCTTATTAACCTTTCAGGAGGAGTCAGCACAACAATCAACTCAAAATATCAAATTGTGAAAAGGTTACAGTGCTATGCTGTGGACAGAAAATGATCTGATATGGCATACAAATTATTCCATGTCAGATAACAAGTTGAACTCTACTTCCTTTTTTAATCTTCTCCCTTCCACTAATCTTAAAGAAAAATGCAATTTTTTTTAGAAAGAATTCTCTCCCAATCCGTTATGTAGAGTGCAAGCATTTTAGGCAACTTCACTGCAGTTTCTTACTTGCTTGTGCTCTGTAGATACTGTATTGGGATACCCCATTCCAGGGCATTTTTTTTTAAGTGAGGTTATATGAGAGGTTACCCTAACATTAGTAGAAACACCTGCTATTTTACAGTCTGCTGATTGTTGTAAACTGGCCCATGCAACGAGAAGGTCAGCACAAGTAAGATTGTGTTTTATTACTGACCATTGAGACATTGTTTACTCCTGCTGACCACCAATACATAGGCACTTCTTACTTACACTGACTACAGATGCAGAAGCATTTTTTACTTCTATTGACCGACACATGGGAATTTTTTTTATTCCTACCAAGCATTGATGTAGGGGCATTTTACTCCCGCTAATCATTGATACAGGGGCATTTTTTATTCCCACTGACCACAGATGTAGATGCATTTTTTACTTCCAATAACAAGCTAGGTAGGGGCATTTTTTAGACCCAATAATCAGTGAAACAGGGTAACTT
Organism: Glandirana rugosa; assembly: GCA_018402905.1. Classification (NCBI taxonomy): domain Eukaryota; kingdom Metazoa; phylum Chordata; class Amphibia; order Anura; family Ranidae; genus Glandirana; species Glandirana rugosa. Next base: position 113,335 of record BLSH010438604.1, on the reverse strand, counting down.
TCACTCCCACTAATCAGTAACACTGGGACATTTTTTACTACCTGTGACCACCACTACATCTTTTAATCCCACTGGCCACTGACACAGAGGCATTTTTTATTCCCACTAACCAGTGATGCAGGGATATTTTTTTGTCCCACTGACCACAGATGCAAGCAAATTTTTATTTCCATCAGCCAGTAATGCAGGGGCCTTTTTTTACTCCTGCTAACTAGTGCCAGGTGCAGGTGCTCCCACTGACCACAGATGCAATAGCATTTTTTAATCCCACTGACCAGTGACTACTGATCCAAGTGCATTTATTTATCCTACTGACCAAAAATACAGGGGCATTTTTTTTCTCACTGACCACAAAGGTGAGAGAATTTATTATTCTCTTGATCTCCGGTGCTGGGGAAGTCTGGTCACAAACTGTCTGACCAGCAGTAAACTGGCCTATTGTATAAAACGTTTTGGAACCCCTGGTTTAAAGCTAAACTCCAGCAAATGTTTTTTTCTTTTTACTTTTACATAGAGTATGGTGATGCTTCCTGCTGTTTCCTCCACAAAGCCAAATCTCCTCTATCCTTTTTCCCACATCTCACCATTTTGATCTTAACTGCTCTGTGTTTCTCTTGTTCTTTTTTTGCCTCTTTGATCTCTGGTCATCCCCATTTTAGTCAATCATAAAGCCAATTGATGCCTTGTCCATGCTGACTGACATGCTGCTGGGCCAGCCCATGAGCTTATTTAGCTGCTTTCCATGCCATTGCAAAATGACATTCGGGTGGGAACCCTATTGCTCGTGAGAACCTCCCGCTGCCCCTTTGGGCCACGCTCTGGCACAATCTGTCACCTGCTGTGACACAGAAGACAACTGATCAGTGTACCAGTTCATTGATGGTAACATGTGATTGCTGTGACCAATCATAACAGATCACATAACAGCTGTAAACAATGAATGGCTTATTTTCATGCTGTTTATTGTATACAATTGTGTTGCTAGCTGTGATTGGTCACAGTGATCACATGGTACAGACACGGCCAGTCACAGCCTATTTGTACCATGTGATTGGCTGTGGCCAATCACAGCTAATCACAACAATAGACAGTGTCTATACAATGTCATTCAGTAAAAACGTTTGCCTATAGCAGTAAAATTCACTGCCATAAGCAAACATAGTATGTCAAGAGAAGAAAAAAGATCCTGATCCACTCCTCAGAGTGGTACAGTGTTACTATGGTAACACGGTATTGCTCTGGGCATGGTATGTAAAAAAAATGTAAAGAAAAAGAAAAGAAAAAGATATATATTATAAAAAATTTAAAAAGAAATGCTGTCACCAGTCAGTGTCCCTGGTCACCACCACACCAATGATGACATTGCACTGCACTGATGACAATATGTAAAAAAATAAAAAGATAAAAATAAGAAAAAAACAATTTTTTTTCTTCATTTTCCAAAAAATTGTGATAAAAAAATTACACTCTATAACTTTCCTACAGACAAAATAATATACAACGATCTGGATTATTTCCACCAAAGAAATGTAGCAGAATACATTTTGAGCTAAATTTATGAAGAAAGATTATTTATTTGCAACATTGTATAACATAAACAAAGAAAAACATGTTTTTTTTTCAAACTTTTTGCCCTTTTTTCATTTATTTAGCAAAAATTAAAAAGCCCAGTGGTGATTAAATACCTCCAAAAGTAAGCTCTATTTGTGTGAAAGATATTATAAAAATTTCATATGGGTCCAGTGTTGCATGACCACGCAAATGTCATTCAAAGTGCGACAGAGCTGAAAGCTGAAAATTGGCCTGGGCAGGAAGGGAGTAAAAGTGCCTGGCATTGAAGTAGTTAAAAAGCAGTTGTAGACAGATTTGATTGGTTAATGAACAAAACTCAGTTAATGGATTTTATAGCTGGAGAGCAACAGGATTAATAAAGGATAACTTAAGCATTACAAATAGAGTTGAGCGAACCCGAACTGTAAAGTTCGATACCGAACTTTGGGGTGTCGGTGACCCGGACCCGAACCCGGACATTTGGAAAAAAGTTTGGGTTTGGGTATTGGATCACGCATGTTGAATAGCTGGAGGGCAGCCAATCAACAAGCATTTCACTGGTTTGCCCTTAGAAGACATCACAGCCATGCCTACTAATGGCATGGCTGTGATTGGCCAGTGCATCATGTGACCCAGCCTCTTTATAAGCTGGAGTCACTTAGTGCTGCATGTCACATGCTCTCTGGGTAGTGTAGGGAGAGGATTCTGCCGGCGCTGTGAGGGACAGATTGCAGATATAATAACATCTCATCCTGCATTACAGAACAATCTGATTGGGGACTAGGTAGAGTCTACTGCTTAGAGGGACAGATTATTGTTCTAAAATCATCTTCTAGTTCTATAGGGTCAGGTTATTGCTGTTGCTGTAAGGGACAGATTATTGTTCTAAAATCATCGCCTACTCCTATAGGGTCAGGTTCCTGCTGTTGCTGTAAGGGACAGATTATTGTTCTAAAATCATTTTACTTCCTTTTGCAGCCCTCTAGCACTTTCAAGGACTTTTTTACAGTCATTTTTGTGCTGAAGAGTTCGGGTCCCCATTGACTTCAATGGGGTTTGGGGTAAAGTTTGGGTCAAGTTCGGTACCGAACCCGGACTTTTTCCTGAAGTTCGGCCGAACCCACCGAACCCGAACATCCAGGTGTTCGCTCAACTCTAATTACAAACATTCATTTTTAACTTACCTTATAGTAAGTACATTCTATATTTTTTTTATAGAGGACACAGCTAGACATATATTTAGGGACATACATGTGTGCAGAGAGGTAAAAAATATGTTATCCCACTATTTCATATTCCTCATATGTGCCTGTTGTATATGTCATGTACTGTGTTAAAAAGTATCCTGTTATCTTTGTATGCTTCCTTTGTGCATAAAAGTGCATCCTTCCCAGCATGGGAGCAAAGCCTGACTGTCCTCCATTGGCCAAGACTCATGCTGACACCCCCTATGCAACCATTTGCTGGTTACCTAAGTGTACTGCTGTTTCCCCATCCCTAGTTCTTTAACCACTCCCCGACCGCCGTATGCAAAATGACGGCCGGGAAGTGGCTTAGTTATCCTGACTGGACGTAATATGATGTCCTCAGGATAACAAGCCGCCGCGCGCCCGGGGGGCGCGCATCGCGGCGATTGGTGGTGTGGGAGGTCAGTATGACCCCCCGCAATACCGATCTCGGTAAAGCATTTCGATCCGAAGCACTTTACCATGTGACCAGCCGTGACCAATCACGGCTGGTCACAGTGTAACACAGGAAAGCCGTTTATCGGCTTTCCTGTACTCAGGTCTGCAGACCTGATGAGTGGAGAGCCGATCGGCTGCATCCCTGCCAAGGAAGGGTTTGTGCTGATGATTTATCAGCACAGCCCTCCCTCGGATCGCCACCCTAGACCACCAGGGAGCCTGCCCAGGGACCACCATGAATGTGCCCACCCAGGACCACCAGGGAGCCGACCAGGGACCACCAGGGAGACCCCCCTAGACCACCAGGTAAGTGACATTGTGCCCAGTGTGGATGGCACACAGTGCCACCTTCAGATGCCACCCTAGACCACCAGGGAATGACCCCCCTATCAGTGTATATGCCCCCCAGTGCCCCTATCAGTGCCCACCAGTGCCCCTATCAATGCATACCAGTGCCACATATCAGTGCCCACCATTGCCACCTACCAGTGCCCACCTATCAGTGCCCATCAGTGCCACCTATCAGTGCCCAGTGCCGCCTATGAGTGCCAATCAGTGCTGTCTATGAGTGCCCATCAGTGCCGCTTAGCAGTGTCCGTCAGTGCTGCATATCAGTGCCCGTCAGTGCTGTATATCAGTGCCACCTCTCAGTACCCGTCAGTGCTGCTTATCAGTGCCCACCAGTGATGGAGAAAATTTACTTATTTACAAAGTTTTGTGACAAAAATAGAAATTTTTATTTTTTTTTTCAAAATTTTCAGTCTTTTTTTATTTGTAGCGCAAAAAAAATAAAAACCAAAGGGGTGATCAAATACCACCAAAAGAAAGCTCTATTTGTGGAAACAAAATGATAAAAAAATCTGTTTGGGTGCAGCGTCGCACGACCGCGCAATTGTCATTCAAAGCGCAACAGCACTGAAAACTGAAAATTGGTCTGGTAGTAAAGTGTTCAAAGTGCATAGTATTGAAGTGGTTAAACTTCATATGCATTTGAGAAAAGAGATACAGTAGAACTTGGGTTAACAAGTAGCATGGTTAACAAGCATTTTAAAAGATGAGCATTTAAAAAAAAAATCTACTGTCTACAAAAGCACTTTCTCACAAAACAAGCAGGATTAAGCCTCTGTGCATGCAATACCACATGTCGCCAGAGGCGCTCAGAAGCTGTCGGAAATACTTGGAAATACCGAAAGTGTAAAAGTGAAAGTTCCCAAGTGTTTCTGAATGTTTCCGACCGTTTCCAAGCCTGACCAGCGCCACCACACCTCTGGCCACAAACGTTATTGCATACAACAGCGCCCCCGGACCTCTGGTCACATACAGTACTACATTGACAAGCAGTGACTGTGGAATGAATTTCCATTGTTTCCTATGGGAAAACTTGCTTTGATATACAAGTGATTTGGATTACAAACATTCTTCTAGAACAAATTATGCTTGTAATCCAAGGTTCCACTGTATATGATCACAAGTGGAAAAAAATGTATTTCAAATGCGATATATATATATATATATATATATATATACACACACACTCACACACACACACACAAATGATTTGCCTTTCATTTCTATTTCATGCTGAATGGGTTGTTTCACAATGTAATATACTTTAATTTATAATATATATTACACTGGGTCCAGTCTATAATCATTTAATGGTTAGCCTGCACCATCAGCTTTTGTAAAAACAGATACATAATACTTGACTTTACTTGATGATAAAACATCCAAAATGTGGCGAATTATAAAAACACAATTACACCATGTCTGCCCAATTATGTTTTCCATTGTATGGTTTATTTCAAAGAATATTACCACAAAATCGTAAACAGCATTTTTGCTTTTCAAGTAAAGTCACTTTACATGAAGAGAGCAAAAGTTTCCTAACCCTTACCATCTAAATTTGATGTCACAATCCTATTTTGATAAAATGATGTACTGTGTGTGTGTATTATATACATTACAGAATATTGTTGTTTGTAGGTATGATTTAGCTGTTATAATTGCTGTATCTGATTATCCCAGTGATAAATACATGTGACAAAAATATATTTCAGGTTCAATAGTTTGCAGAACACCAGATCACAGAATTATTTACAGTTCCCAGGTTATAGTTTATTGATGTTAATTGACATAAGTATATGGGTACCTGAGGACAAAGTACTTGTTATTATTATTATACAGGATTTATACAGTGCGCAGCGCTTTACAATGTGAGGGCAGACAGTACAATTACAATACAATTTAATACAGGAGGACTCAGAGGGTCCTGCTTGTTAGAGCTTACAATCTAAGAGGTTATCAATTGCAGTGTGCAGACATTGTCAAAGAAGTAGTTTGTAGTTTGAGGCAGGGATGAGAGTTGTTAAGCTGGGAAATGTCCCAACCATATGAGGTAGTAATTGCAACATCAATAATGGGATTTGAAAAGAGAAATAGATGATTTCTTACAATTATAATACTATTTGATTCAGGGAAATGCTTCAACTACCTTGAATGGTCATAAAGGATTTATGTTTTAGCCATAAACGGCTGTGGTTGCTCAGAATGTTTTGCTTTCCTTTCCTCCAGACAAAAATACTGGGGTTTACAAGAGTTTAAACTCGAAGGACGTTTGTCGTTTTCATCAGTCACTATTTAACTGCTTTAACCACTTCAGCCCCGGAAGGATTTCCCCCTGTAGGACCAGAGCACTTTTTGGGATTCCGCACTGCTTTGCTTTAACTGACAATTGCGCGATCGTGCGGCGTTGTACCCAAACTAAATTGGCGTCCTTTTTTTCCCACAAATAGAGCTTTCGTTTGGTGGTATTTGATCACCTCTGATCACCGCTATAAACAAAAAAAACAGCGACAATTTTGAAAAACAAAACAATATTTTTACTTTTTGCTAAAATACATATCCAAAAAAAAAAAAATAAAAAACAAAATTATTCATCAGTTTTGGCCGATATATATTCTTCCTCATATTTGTGGTAAAAAAAAAAAAAATCGCAATCTGTGTTTATTGATTGGTTTGCACAAATGTTGCCACGTTTCCAAACAATGAGAATTAATTTATGGATTTACCTTTTTTTATTTTTTACTAGTAATGGTAGCGATCTGCGATTTTTATCGGGACTGTGATATTGTAGCGGACATGTCGGACATTTTACACACTTTTTTGAGACCAATGACATTTATACAGCGATCAGAAATTTAAATAGCCAATGATTACTGTAGAAATGTCATTAGCACTGAAGGGGTTAAACTGCAGGGGGTGATCTAGGGGTTAACTGTGTTCCGTAGGTGTGTTCTAACTGTGTGGTGCCTGGGCTGCCAGGTGCATAAGAGATCTAACTACCATTGACAGGGATCAGTAGATCTCTTACGTGCCTCCTGACACAGCGGGGAACCGCTGTGTTTACATCGGCGGTTACCCATTTTCTTCTGTGCCAGACTATCGCGGGTCCCCGGCAGACATGGAGTCCGCCCGACCCGCGGGCATACTGCTGGAGAGTGTGGTGGGTACGAGAGCGTGCCGCCGGCAGCTTGCTCCTGCCCGATAGCCGCGCACACGCGAGCCGCCATTTATAGACGGCGATTCGCGCTATCCAGCCTCTCTGCAGCAGTAAATGTACACGAGCCGGTCTGGAACTGGTTAAAAGGGCTTGTTTTCCAGCAACCCTTAAACACTGCCTGTGATAGTGCCTTAAACTTGTGTGTACTTATATTAAAAACAAAAATCATACTTATTTTGGGTATTCTGGACCAAGAAATAAGCATAGCCTACTACTTTAAAGTGCAACTTGACCTGTTAAAAGATGCCAGTAGATAGGCTTTTTTTGTGGCATAAATATACTATATCTAAAATATATATTACACTTCTTTCTGACCTGCTTACAATCTTCTTGTTGAAGATGGCCAAGGATGCTGGATGAGGAAAAAGATTGGCCAATATGTCAGAAGATAGTCAGTTTGTGGACCTTACTATGCAGAAAAGGAGAATAGGGTCAGGGCCGTCTTTAAGGCAGGGCAAAAGGGGCATCTGCCCTGGGCCCTGTTATTGTTGTGGGGCCCAAAGTAGCTGCCTTATACTTGTCAACTATCCCAGTTTAAATTCCCTTGTCCCTTGAAGTTTTATTCCTGTGCTGTGTCCCAATATCTCAGTGTAAAGTAAAGGGGGGGGGTTGGTGTTGAGAGAATGGGGGAGGTTTGGGGTGCAGAGGTTAGCAGGGATTTAGGATGCAAAGGTGTACTGACAGGGTGGATAAAGATGTAGTCCACATGTAGGGTGGCCCGTTCGTTTCAATGGGCTGCTCTATGTGCTAGATATGCGGAAGAAATTCCCTAACCCTTTTTCAAAATCACACGGTGCCACAACCCATGTCAGCAGGTGTGTGAGGGTGTCATTAACAATTAATGGCACTGCAAATGTGGACGCAGGCTAAATGTCTGAGTTACATTGGTGGTCAGTGTAAATCTTCTCATTACATTGGAGATTACTGTGAATGCTTCTATTACATTAGTGGTAAGTGTAAACCCCTATTACATTAGTGGTCAGTGTAAACCCCTATTACATTGGTGGCCAGTGTTGAAACTCCTCTTTATATTGGTAGTCATTAAAAAAATCAGCATTTCCATTGATCACATCCTCCCCCCTCCCCCCTCCCCCCAGCACTGCCACTGACCCCAGGAGTTCTAGGATCCCTATTAGCATTCTGTCTGTTGATAAATCCCCTCACCTCCCCAGTACATGGTGTGCGGGCAGTGAACAGATGATGTGCTGTAACCTCTAGCAGCCAATCAGTAAATAGTAATGATGTGCAGTAACCTCTAGGAACCAATCAGTGAGCAGTATTGATATACAGTAATCTCTGCCAACCAATCAACAAGCAGAAATCATGTGCTGTAACCTCTAGCAACCAGTCAGTAAGCGGTAAAGATATGCTGTAACCTCTGTCAACCAATCGCAATCTGATCTGATTTAGTAAACACATTTTTAGTCTAGCTACTATTTATTGTATGTCTCAGAGCAGGTGGAAAGCGAAATTGTATGGGGGGGGGGCCCAAGAAAATTTTTGCCCAGGGTCCAATCAATATTAAAGACGGCCCTGAATAGAGTAACTAATAGGCAATGCATTGTCAAAAAAAGGTGTGGGGAGCTGGACACTGCCAGGGGAAGGAGGCATGTTTTTTTAAAACATTTTTTATAAGGCTTAAAGAGTAACGCCACTTTTGTTGAGAAAAAAACATTCCCTCTAGGTGATCTATGTACATTACAAGGCTTTTATCAAACTTTGTTGTAAATTCCTACCTTTTGTTATTCTGAAGAAATCCCTGTGTTCGTCTGTGTCCATGTGGTAAGTGAATCTGTATGGGAGTGGTTTCTTAATTATCAACCTGCTGCTTCACCTGCAGGGCACTAATGAGGAAAATTGCAGGGTCTGTATCCTTTTAGACATTAGAAATTATGTTTCTGGGAGGGCGTTCTGTACACTTTCTGTATGCGGAAAACCTCCAGGTAGCCATGTTACATTGCATTTTACAGAAAATGACAGTGCTGCAGATTGAAAAGGAAAGGTCATTTTTAATAACATACAATCACAATGATTTGTGTCGCAATTGTATATGCTATATTATTTTTTTTTTTTTTATTTGCTATTTTTTTTCAACAAAAGTGGAGTTTCCCTTTAAGCCTTAAAACTACTTGTGAAGTAGTGCAACTCCAGGATGTACAAAAACAAAAATTATATTTAGAAATTTAAAAAAAAAAAAAGTTGCAGCTAAATGGCATTTCTGATCCCTGGCCTGTTTTGTTTTAAAACAAAGGTCCGCTGGAGGATTCCAATTGATGTCACTGACCACATATGATCATGGACTTATATGGTCAATGATGTCAGCCAGCACTATAATGAAAAATTAAGAAAAAAGAGTGGGGACACCAGACCTTTATCCTTTTTGAGGCCTGGTATAGATTTTAAGGTGGGACCCTATAACAAAACAGTGTGGGTCTCCCCAAAATTATATCAATCCCTTATCCGAGCATGCAGCCTGACAGACCAGGAAAAAGAGGGGCAGAAAGCATGTACCCCCTCCTGAATTATAACAGCCAACATGCCTTAACCCCTTCCTGCCGCCTGTACAAATATATACGCAGCTTCACCGAAGTGGGTCTTCTTCTGTGAGGCCACATATATGCGTACATGTGTTTGTGCTGGGAATGCACTGCAAAGCACAGAGACCAGGTTTGATCTAGGATCAGAGATCATGGTTTGATCTAGGTCAGTGTCATGGTTAGGGTCTAAGTCAGGATCAAAGTTCAAGGTTGGAGTCAAAGGTCAGGGTCAACATATTTTAGGTAGAGTTTGAAAAGCATATTTTACATTAGCATCAGTATCAGTGTTTTGGGTAAGATAAAAAATGCAAAATGACTATTAGTGATTTTGGCCCGTATTACAGGTACAACCAACAAATAATATACACATATGTGGTATTGCTGTGATTGTCAGGAGCAGAAGAATTTATTTTCGGTTGTTCTTTGGTGGTAGGTTATGGTAATAACCATACATACAGTCAGACAAACAGAGAACTAACAGAAGCCCCACACTCACTCTCTGCTCAGCGCTTGCGGACTGCACTGTCCACCTCTAAACGACAGCTGCTGCTAAATAAAAGTCAAGATTCCACAACAAACACAGATCAGCATAGTATTTGTAGCAGAGCTTAGTAACGTCCCCAAAGTTCAAAATGTGGTGTAATGTTCAAGTGATAAAGTCTCTAGGATAAATAGTGCACCTTCCCCCATCACATGGAGAAACGATAATCCCCCTTAGGGGGATGCACTTACCAGAAATAGTTAAGTAGTGCACATTTAGAGGTAATGGGTCACTGCCCTTATCCTGGATATCACACAGCAATCAAGTTAGGCTAAAAGCTTCCTCCATACACCATCCGTCGGTCCAATCCTCGGTCTGAGTCACTTATTAGCACCTCACCGATCATGGGAATGAACATGGTGCCGTCACCCGCCGCCGGTCAGAGCCAATCTCCACTACAACCCCCACAAACTCCCTCACAACGAGCGATTCACGTTTGTGTTCAACTTCAATGCCGGCCACAAAGTCTCACGAGAACACACGAACCAATCAGAGGAGAATACACAGGAGGAGTCCTCTGATTGGTTCGCGTGTTCTCGGAGACTTTGTGGCCGGCATTGAAGTTGAACACAAACGTGAAGCGCTCGTTGTGAGGGAGTTTGTGGTGGTTGTAGTGGAGATTGGCTCTGACCAGCGGCGGGTGATGGCACCATGTTCATTCCCATGATCGGTGAGGTGCTGATAAGTGACTCAGACCGAGGATTGGACCGACGGATGGTGTATGGAGGAAGCTTTTAGCCTAACGTGATTGCTGTGTGATATCCAGGATAAGGGCATTGACCCATTACCTCTAAATGTGCACTACTTACCTATTTCTGGTAAGTGCATCCCCCTAAGGGGGTTATTGTTTCTCCACGTGGTGTCCGTGTGATGGTGGAAGGTGCACTATTTATCCTAGAGACTTTATCACTTGAACATTACACCGCATTTTGAACTTTGGGGACGTTACTAAGTGCTGCTACAAATACTATGCTGATCTGTGTTTGTTGTGGAATATATACAGTCAGGTCCATAAATATTGAGACATCGACACAATTCTAATCTTTTTGGCTCTATACACCACCACAATGGCTTTGAAATGAAACGCACAAGATGTTCTTTAACTGCAGACTTTCAGCTTTAATTTGAGGGTACTTACATCCAAATCAGGTGAACGGTGTAGGAATTACAACAGTTTGTATATGTGCCTCCCACTTTTTAAGGGAGCTTCTTTGTCCTCCTGCTATGGGGATTTTTTTGTTCTAGATTGCTAGGACCCTGACAGCTTTCTGTGCTTAGAAACAAATGATACTGTCCAGCCACTGGCATCCTAGTAACCAATGATGCTTGCAGTGGCACATGAAAAGTTGCCTTTTAGTGGTGGTAGTGCAGCAGGGGGTTGGATCAGGTAAGCATGGTCAAATCTGGCCATTTAGTTTGCCGTGACCACAAACAGTGGAAGTTTTGAGTGAACCCTGCATTACCACAACCTTGAATTTCATCCTCACTGTCCATACACCAAATCATCCAGAGCTCCATAACCCATCTGCCCATCTGGATCTTTTTACAAGGGTGATAACCTACTGGAGGGATTTATTGCAAAGCATAAAGGCTTCTAATGATTAATGTATTTTTTAAAATAACCGGCCTAACCTTACCAAACTCCTTATATTTTGGATGCCAGACCTTAATGCACACAGCTTATTCATACATAAACTCTCACTGAGAGCATCAAATAAATACCACGACTATAAGTCTAGTAGGAATGGATTATAAATAAATGAGCTCCTTTTTTTCAGCATTAGCATGATTGTCTATGCATTGAAAACATAATTTGATTTGTAGAAGTAATTCCTTGGGGATAAAGATGACTAAACAGACACAATTAATGACATTTCACTAAACAATGGCAGACAGAATTTGCAAACCTAGCTGCATCTCATTGATATTCATGTATGTACCAGGCTAACTGAAGCTGCAATGCAAACTAATACAAAACAAACTACATTTTTTTTTCTGCGATAAACAAATAGGTGGAAGTCATTAACATGGCAGACACATTGCATAAGCTGTCTGGAAAAGAAATTCAATTTTATAATCAAATTTCTCTCTTTTTATGAAAGCAAAATGGATGTGTTTGAATTACTATGATTTTTTGCTAATAGTAATATAGGATATTGTAAACGGTTATTACAGTTTTTCTGTGCATGCCTTAGATTGATATATATTTACTAACAGAAATGTCATCTTGGGCATTGAAGGGTCCATGACCATGAATGCAATTTGGTGTGCCTGAGAAGAAACAACAAATAGTGCAAAGTTCTGTATCATACTGGTAAAGAATTTTGGACAATTTAACATACATAAAAGTGGAGTATAATGTGGAGCAAGTGCAGCATGAACTGCACAGCACAGTGTACAGAGCTGAGGGGTGTGTCTTATATAATGTACAGCACAGCATGCAAAGAGAAGATGTGGAATGTATAGAATATACAGCACAATTTACTGTATATAGTGGAGCAGTTTGCAGCATAGAATGCATAGCACTGTGAAAAGACTAGAAGGGTTTACACAGAGTGTGAAGAGGGGAGAGATCATGAGTACAGAACATACAGCACAGTGTACAGAGTAGAGTGATGCGGAGTAGACATGTGCACGTCCGAAAATCAAATTCATTTTCGTTTCATTCGGGGTTTTTTTATCGGAAGATTGGAAATTTTCGAATTCGGAAATTTTTGAATTCAGAATTTGAAATTTGAAAAATTTTCAAGAATTTTTGGATTTTCTTTCTTATTTTTGAATTGTAGGATTTTCAAATTACCAAATTTCCGATTTTTCGAATTTTGGCTTTTCCGATTTTCGAATTACCGAATTTCCCATTTTTCAAATTTTGGCTTTTCCGATTTTCGAATTACTGAATTTCCAAATGATCAAATTTTCAGATTTTTGAATTTGAAATAATGAATATTCAGAAAAATTTGAAAATCTGAAATCTGGAAATTCGGATTCGTCCAAATTAACGCATTTTGAAAAATTTATTAAAAAACGAAATCGGAATGAAAAGAATCGCACATGTGTAATGTGGAGCATATAATGCACAGCACAGTGTAGAGTGCAGCCATGTGCTGTACTAAACATATAGCACAGTAAACAGAATAGAGGAGTGTGTAGTGTGGCGCTGTCTCGCAAATCGCGTTTATAAGTGGCAATCCGTGCATGCGCATTTAACGGGCGGCGAGCCACAATGACCTGCCAGAGAGAAAGAACGGGGAACCACCGATGTAAACACAGCAGTTCCCCATTCTGTCAGTGGGCATGTAAGAGATCTACTGATCCCTGTCACTGGGATCAGTTAGATCTCTTATGCCCATGGCAGCCCAATCCCCTCACAGTTAGAACATGCCTAGGGAACACAGTTAACCCCTAGATTGCCCCCTGCAGGTTAACCCCTTCACTGCCTATGACATTTATACAGTAATCGGTGGGTATTTAAATTTCTGATCGCTGTATAAATGTCATTGGTCCCAAAAAAGTGTCAAAAATGTCCAACATGTCTGCCCCAATATCAAAGTCCCGATAAATGGTGCAGATCACCGGCATTACTAGTAAAAAAAAATGTAAAAACACCAGAAATTAATTTTCATGGTTTGTAAACGCGGCAACTTTTGCGCAAACCAATCAATAAACACAGAATGCGATTTTTTTTTTACCAAAAATATGAGCAAGAAAATAAATCGGCCAAAACCGATGAATACATTTGTTTTTTTAATATATTTTTCGGATTTGTATTTTAGCAAAAAGTAAGAAATATTGTTTTTTTTTTTTTTGCAAAATTGTGGCCCTTTTTTTGTTTATAGCAGTGATAAAAAATTACGCAGAGGTGACCAAATACCACCAAAAGAAAGCTCTATTTGTGGGAAAAAAAGGACGTAAATTTCATTTGGGTACAACGTCGCACGACCGCGCAATTGTCAGTTAAAGAGTTGTAGTGCCGAATCGCAAAAAGTGCTCCCAGTGGGAAATCCTTCTGGGGCTGAAGTGGTTAAACAGAAAGTTTAGTGTGACAATAATCAGTGTCTGGGGATGAAATTTCCAGGGACAAATTTCCAAAACTGGGCACTGTCCTTGAAAAGAAGAGTTCAACTCTTCAACTATGAACTGGGGACATCTACAGGGTGGGCCATTTATATGGATACACCTTAATAAAATGGGAATGGTTGGTGATATTAACTTCCTGTTTGTGGCACATTAGTATATGTGAGGGGGAAACTTTTCAAGATGGGTGGTGACCATGGCGGCCATTTTGAAGTTGGCCATTTTAAATCCAATTTTTGTTTTTTCAATAGGAAGAGGGTCATGTGACACATCAAACTTATTGGGAATTTCACAAGAAAAACAATGGTGTGCTTGGTTTTAATGTAACTTTATTCTTTCATGCGTTATTTACAAGTTTCTGACCACTTATAAAATGTGTTCAATGTGCTGCCCATTGTGTTGGATTGTCAATGCAACCCTCTTCTCCCACTCTTCACACACTGATCGCAACACCGCAGGAGAAATGCTAGCACAGGCTTCCAGTATCCGTAGTTTCAGGTGCTGCACATCTCGTATCTTCACAGCATAAACAATTGCCTTCAGATGACCCCAAAGATAAAAGTCAAAGGGGGTCAGAACGGGAGACCTTGGGGGCCATTCAACTGGCCACAACGACCAATCCACTTTCCAGGAAACTGTTCATCTTTATGCACTGAAGCTGGCACGTTCCCTGAGTTTTTCCAGCAAGATGGTGCACCACCACATTATGGGTGTCAGGTCCGAGCATTCCTAGATGAACAGTTTCCTGTTCCATTTTGTTGCTTTGCAGCCTGAAAAGAAGAAAGCCACTTTTTTGTTTTATCCGGCTGTATTTACTAGTGCAACTTATAACATCCAAGTGAAATATATAACACCTACAATTCAAAAACAGAATCACTGATCTGGAAAAAGGATTACCCCCTTATGTCAGTATTTTGTTGGACCACCTTTTGCTTTCATTACAGTCTTTAGTCTGTTGGGATATGTCTCTACTAATTTTGCACATCTAGTCTTTGCAATATTTGCCCACTCTACTTTTCAGAAATGCTCAAATTCAGTTACATTTGTTGGTGATCATTTGTGGACTGCAGTCTTCAAGTCATTCCACAGATGTTTAATGGGGTTTAAGTCTGGGCTCTGACTAAGCCATGCAAGGACATTCACCTTTTTCTACTTCATCCACTCTCTGGTAATTTTTGCTATGTGCTTTGGGTCATTGTCATTTTGGAAGGTAAACCATCTTCCGATTGACAACTTTCTGGCAGAGGGCAGCAAATTTTCCTCAAGATTTTGATGGTGTTTTGGCCCATTCATTTTTCTTCTATCCTGACAAGTGCTCCAGTCCCTGCTGCACAGAACCACCACCATACAAAGATATTACCACCTCCATGCTTTACTGTAGGACTGGTGTTATTTGGATGGTGAGCTGTACTGGATTTCCGCCAGACATATCGTTTGGTGTTGAGGCCAAATAATTCAATTTTAGTCTCATTTGACCACCTTAAACACACCTTGAAAATTCTGAGGCCACATAGAAAATGGTGTTGTGGTCAGATGATACTAATATGTAAGTATTTGGCCTCAACACTAAGCAATATGTCTGGCAGAAATCCAGTACAGCTCACCATCCAAATAACACCATACCTACAGTAAATCATGGAGGTGGTAATATCCTGTTTTGGGGGTGTTTCTTTGCAGCAGGGATGGGAGCACTTGTTAGGATAGAAGAAAACTGGATGGGGCAAAATACCATCAAAATCTTAAGGAAAATATGCTACTCTCTGCCAGAAAGTTGTCCATGGAAAGAAGGTTTACCTTCCAACATGACAATGACCCAAAAAACACAGCAAAAATGACTACGCAGTTGTTGAAAATGAAAAAGGTGAATGTCCTTGGATGGCCTAGTCAAAATCCAGACTTAAACCCCATTGAAAACCTGTGGAATGACTTGAAAACTGCAGTCCACAAATGGTCACCAACAAATTTAACTGAATTTGAGCAGTTCTGAAAAGTAGAGTGGGCAAATATTGAAAAGACTAGATGTGCAAAGTTAGTAGAGATATATCCCAACAGACTAATGAATGTGATTAAAGCAAAAGGTGGTTTAACAAAATACTGACATAAGGGGGTGATCCTTTTTCCAACTCAGTGAGTCTGTTTTTGATTTTTTTGACATGCTGGTGTTATATCTTTCACTTGGATGGTATATGTTGCACTAGTAAACACAGCTGGATAAAACAAAAAACGTGTCTGTCTTCATGTCAGGCTGCAAAACAACAAAATGTGATTATTTTAACCATTTCCTTACTGGGCACTTAAACCCCCCTCCTGCCCAGACCAATTTTAGGCTTTCAGCGCTGTCGCATTTTGAGTGACAATTGCGCGGTCGTGCGACGTTGTATCTAAACAAAATTTTTATCATTTTATTTTTGCACTATAAAGAAACAAAGAGCGATGATTTTGAAAAAAGAACAATATTTTTTACTTTTTTGCTATAATAAATATCCAAAAAAAAATAAATATATAAAAAAAAGATTCATCAGTTTTGGCCGATATATATTCTTCTACATATTTTTGGTAAAAAAAAAAATCGCAATCGGCATATTTTGATTGGTTTGCGCAAAAGTAATCGTGTCTACAAACTGTGGGAATTGATTTCCGGCGTTTTTATAATTTTTTTTTTTTTACTAGTAATGGTGGCGATCTGCGAATTTTATCGGGACTGTGATATTGCAGCGGACATGCTGGACATTTTTGACACATTTTTGGGACCAATGACATTTATACAGCGATCGGAAATTTAAATGTCCACTGATTATTGTATAAATGTCATTGGCAGTGAAGGGGTTAACCTGAAGGGGGCAGTGAAGGGATTAAGTGTGTTCCCTGGGTGTTTTCTAACTGTGTGGGGGCTGGCTGGTCGGGACTTAACAGATCTAACTGATCCCAGAGGCAGGGATCAGTAGATCTGTCATGTCCCGTTCACAGAACGGAGAACCGCTGTAAACAGGCAGTTCCCTGTTCTGCAGCTGCTAATGGTGATCGGCGGGTCTCGGGCGGACATCGAGTCCGCCTGACCCGCGGGCATGCCCACGCAGCGTGTGGCAGCCGCGATAGCACGCCGCTGCAGGCTGCGAGTGCGTGCACAAAGCACATAGACGTCCTCCGGGCATTTCAGAACCACGCTGTAGCCATCTTTTGGCTATAGCGCGGATCTGAACTGGTTAAAGGGGTGATTCTTTTCTAAACCCACTGTATATCTTTTTCATGTGAAGAGGAATAAAGGTTCATATCTTTTCTCCGGGCAGAAACCCAGATCAAGGTCAAGTGGTCCATTGAATCTGCCCCCTTTTTTAAAATGTTTGTATGAGTATAGATCTGTGTTTGTCCTGAGAATAGGAGGGGGCATGCGTCACATAGCTGAGTGATGCAGGAGCGAAGAAAGAGGGTGGGCTAGGGGGGGTTTAAAGCAGACTGCTGCTTTGCCATGTGTGGGAATGTATTACTTTGCTGTGTCATACACTTTTATGAAGGACCAAATTGCATTCTACACTTCATTTTAATGTAACACAAAATACACCATTATAAGAGCTTACCATAGGTTAGGATATCTTAGATAGAGTGGTGAAAGCAGGAAACGTTTTTTTTCTAACACAAAACTAGAGCCCTTTTCTCCATGTGCAGTATGTTTTTGAAATAGTTAACTGTTATGCTGTCAAACACTTCTGTATACATGCCGAGTACTAAAGCTTGCCATAGACTGATTCAACTTTGAAAGGATTGAAAGCATTGATGCAAATATTTCAATGAAATTGTTGCTGCAGCCATGTATATTACGGCGTGCCTGCAATATGTGCATTGAATTCTCAAGCTTTTTAACAAGACCGGCAGCAATTGCCCTCCGGTACCTCCCACATAATAATCATTATTTTCTTTCATCACAGATAATAAACGGCATTTCAGGTTTGAAAACATGCTGGTATAATATATCCCCTGAGGCATGGTTCCCTTGATCACTTAGGATCTTCATTGGAAACCAGATTGATTGTTCTTTCTGTTTTCCAACTTTTCTGATAATTTGACAATACCATGTTTTATAGCTTTGCCTTAAGTAATACGGTAGTCCTCTTTTGTTTCCAATTATAATTAAATCTCAGCTACTTGTTATGTTCAATCTAGTGGCTGAATGTAACACAGAGAAGGCAGTACATTAACTCTTGTGGTGATTGTGCATAATTAATAACCAAGAAAACATTATTCTAATGACATCATGCTGAATTATCCTAGTTACCTAGCTAGAGAAACTTTAAAGACCAATTCAACTTCTCTGACATATTTAAGACTATACACAAGGCTACATTTACTACAGTGGCATTCAGGGTGGGGAAGGCAGCACCATAAATGCCTATTTAGACAGTTCTTGGCCAAAGTCTAAACCCATCACCTGTAAAAAATCACTTGCTTCTTCAGGAATTGTCCTTATTACATTATTGGTAATCTTTTTCTTTGTTCTTTTGGAATATGCATGCATGCAAGCTATACAGGAGAAAGTGAACCTGAATTCTATACATATTCCAGGTAATCCATTACAGGACAATATATGAAATGTCACATTTTGCTGATTTGATTTCATGTAACACCCACAAAATAAAAAAATTGAATTTGTTTTCCAGTAATGATCACATTGAAAAACCTGCTACTATGCATGATGTTTGACTCCTGCCAAACAAGCTGAAAGTCTGGTGTTTGTATGAATGCCTGAACAAGCAAAGTTCAGTCCAAACTGGACTGGAAATTGGTTTAGTATAGTAAAAGGTGTGTTCACCTAAAAAGAGGTAAATCCATAATGATGAAAGTAAGGTGGACCTGGTTCTGATCCTAGGGCTCTATCTATCTGAACAAATTTCTCAGCAGCAATCAAGTCCTGGATGTGTGGTTAGAAATGTCTAGTACAAACATCCATCTCCCTTGGTCATTCTTTTAAAACATGTATTGTTCAAGAGTATCATATACAGGGCTCTGCCATAAGCAGTAGAATTCCTAAATTCTCAATTGAGTACTGATACAAAATACTAATTAAAAGTAATAACATTATATAAAATCTAGTCTGACAATGTAAATAAATTATGGTACATACGTTTGTATGTAATCTCATACCACATAATTGATGCCATACGTGTTATCATCTAGTGTAATAAAAATCATCTCACACGTAATTGTCTACTCAACATCAAACAATAAAGTAAATATAAAATATAGACCGTATAATCAAAGCAAATTAAAAATAATACATTAAAAAATGAGACAAAATGGCAGAAAATTGACTTTGAACAGTTTGTAATAGAATCTGGAAGGACTCCACTCTAAAGTAAGGTTGGATTAGGGTGATGGAACATAAATACTGAGTGTTAAAAATGAAGACTAGGAGACGTGATGGGGGTTTATGCGTGGGAAGGTGTGTGCGTGTGTGTGTGTGTGGGGGGGGGGGGACCTCAGGAAGGTCTAAGATAATGTTTGACAAGTTTCAGTTAAAAGACGGTAAAACAGAGTAAAAAATTACATAATAAAAATTAAACGAAACTAATATGCCAGATATAAAATATAAATGAAATAACAAACTACAACTCATCTGTTAATGCACACTCTACTAAAAATAATGTGATCTACTATTGTGCATACCGTAGTTAATACACCATACTCTAATGTATGTTTGCATACATGGTATTAAATAAATGTAACAGTCTGATCTAAAATATATTACAAT
>BLSH010438604.1:81768-93632 GCA_018402905.1 Glandirana rugosa | reverse complement strand
AACATCACCCTAATGAAATTTTAGAAAATGCTATACAGTGCATCCGGAAAGTATTCACAGTGCTTCACTTTTTGCACATTTTGTCATGTTACAGCCTTATTCCAAAATGGATTCAATTCATTATTTTCCTCAAAATTCTACGAACAATAACCCATAATGACAACGTGAAATGAGTTTATTTGAAAGCTTTGCAAATGTATGAAAACAAAAGAAAAAATCACATGTACATAAGTATTCACAGCCTTTGCCATGACACTCAAAATTTAGCTCAGATGCATCCTGTTTCCACTGATCATCATTGAGATGGTTCTACATCTTGATTGACCTGTGGTAAATTTAGTTAATTGGACATGATTTGGAAAGACACACACCTTTCTATATAAGGTGCCACAGTTAACAGTGCATGTCAGAGCACAAATCAAGCCATGAAGTCCAAGGAATTGTCCATAGACCTTCAAGACAGGAGGCACATATCTGAGGAAGGGTACAGAAACATTTCTGCAGCATTGAAGGTCCCAATGAGCACAGTGGCCTCCATCATCTGTAAATGGAAGAAGTTTGAAACCACCAGGACTCTTCCTAGAGCGGGCCACCCAGCCAAACTGAGCGATCGGGGGAGAAGGGCTTTAGTCAGGGAGGTGATAAGAGCTCCAGAATTTCTCTGTGGAGAGAGGAGAACCTTTCAGAAGAACAACCATCTCTGTAGCATTCCACCAATCAGGTCTGTATGGTAGAGTGGCCAGACGGAAGCCACTTCTCAGTAAAAGGCACACGCAAGACCATCTGGAGTTTGCCAAAAGGCACCTGAAAGACTCTCAGACCATGAGAAACAAAATTCTCTGGTCTGACAAAACAAAGATTGAACTCTATGGCCTGAATGGCAAGCGCCATGTCTGGAGGAAATCAGGCACCACTCATCACCTGGCCAGTACCATCCCTACAGTGAAGCATGGTGGTGGCAGCATCATAATGTGGGGATGTTTTCCAGTGTCAGGAACTGGGAAACTAGTCAAGATCAAGGGAAAGATGAATGCAGTAATGTGCAGAGACATCCTTGATGAAAACCTGCTCCAGAGCGCTCTGACCCTCAGACTGAGGCGAAGGTTCATCTTCCAACAGGACAATGACCCTAAGCACACAGCCAAGATAACAAAGGAGTGGCTACGGGACAACTCTGTGAATGTCCTTGAGTGGCCCAGCCAGAGCCCAGATTTGAACCCGATTGAACATCTCTGGAGAGATATGAAAATGGCTGTGCACCGACACTCCCCATCCAACCTGATGGAGCTTGAGAGGCAAGAAGAATGGAAGAAACTGCCCAAAATAGGTGTGCCAAGCTTGTATCATCATACTCAAAAAGACTTGAGGCTATAATTGGTGTCAAAAGTGCTTCAACAAAGGATTGAGCAAAGGCTGTGAATACTTATGTACATGTGATTTTTTCGTTTTTTATTTTTAATAAATTTGCAAAGATTTCAAACAAACTTTGTTCACGTTGTCATTATGGGGTATGGTTTGTAGAATGTTGAGGAAAATAATGAATTTAATCCATTTTGAAATAAGGCTGTAACAAAATGTGCAAAAAGTGAAGCTCTGTGAAGCTTTCCAAATGCACTGTATGTGACTGTTTGATGGTAATAGAACTGAGGAGAGATATCAGGATACTGAGGAGAGATACAGAGATATAGAGATGTGCATAATCACGTGGGTTAAATCAAACTGATGAAAATGACTGCAAGTAATGTGCAGAGTGAGACTAAGGAGAGATGCTATCAAATGTAGTGCAAGCAGCAAAACTGAGGAGGAACACAATGAAAAGATCAGATCATTTAAATTGTATCTGGTCATAGGAGAATTGGTAACAGGGTGATTCCATCTATCTGAGAAAGGTGTGCGAGTGGGTGATGGAAAACTGGGCTGCAGGGGTGAGTGGTGTGGCACTGTGGAGAGAGGTACTAGACTGGGTTATAATGGGGGGCTGACGAAGTTGAGTGATATAAGAAGGAAGATAGGATCAGTTAAGCAGAGCAGAGGATGGAACAGAATGATCGGAAGCAGGGCTTTCTTTCAGTGGGCAAGCGGGGGAACGCAGCTCCAGCACCTCCAGAACTGAATGTATGTAATGGCAAGGGGTACTAGAGGGTGCTGAAGGATTTTTTGCTGCTGGGGGATCTATAGTCACTGTGGGATCTATTGTTGTGGATGGTTCTAATGTTGCTGGAGAGGTTTATTTTTGCTGGCGGATAATCTATTGTTGCTAAAAGGGGGTTAATTGTCACTGGGAGAGATCTACTGTTGAGGGAGAGGTCTAGTATTGCTGACTGGTGGGTGACCTATTGTTGCTGGTACGGGTCTATTGTTGCTGGAATGGGGGGTATTTTTGTAGTGACTCTATTGTTGCTGGGCGGATCTATTGTTGCTGGGGTCTATTATTAATGCATGGCTTTTTACCCACAATTCTTCCATGAAGACCAGTTCTTGCCACACTTCTGGGGACAGTAGATGGGTGTACCCGGGTCTCACTGGTTTCCAGTTCTGTACTAATGTCCCTGATGGCGATGCTCTGATGTCAAAGGGAAGTAAGCATGATGTGCCTATCATCTGCAGCAAAAGTGAAATCTAGGCCAACCACTGCTTCTACAGTCCTCACTGTTGCACGTTTCTTTGTGTTTCTTCAAAAGAGCTTGACAAGCACATCTTGAAACCCCCGTCTGCTTTGAAATCTTTGCCTGGGAGAAACCTTGCTGACACAGTATAAGTACCTTGTCTCTTGTTGCTGTGCTCAGTCTTGCCATGGTGTATGACCTGTGACATGGAACTCTCTCTCCCAATCTCACCTTAGTAGCAGAATTTGGCTGTTCCTCACCCAGTTTTAAGCCTCCCACAAAGCTGCTTCTGTTTTAGTTAATGACTGTTTCAACCCACATATGAAATGCATGATTATTAGAACCTGCATGGTATAGTTGGTCAATCATACACATGACTCTAATCCTACAAAAGCCTTGACTTTGTGCAAGTGTAAGAATTGGTGTTGGTTTGAAGCTAAAGGGTAGTCACACCAAATATTGATTTGTTTTAGATTTGTAATTTGTAAATTTAAAACATTTAGCAATTATAATATATACTTTTGAAAGCATTCTTACTTTACAGCATTTCTTTACACCTGCCTAAAACTTTTGCACAGTACTGAATATATACAGTATATATAAGAATCCAAAGCTAGGCATTTGCACCACACTTTTGTTTTTTCATGTAGTGATACAAAGTAACAGCAACAGTTAGGGCTGTTTCACACTACTGTGTTGCAGGATGGCCACAGTGGGGGTACAGCATGGGTGTACACGCAGTTTTCAGATGGGTTACCCACGGACTCCCATGGACTTTCAACACATTTAGGGTGCATTTTGAGAAAATGCAAAAGTCCTACATGCTGCATCTTTGGTGCGATTTCAGAAAATTTTCTAAAAACCCAGACATAAAAGAAAGTTTATAAGATGAACCATATGAAACTCACTAGTACACCTGCTCTATGGCCAAACTGCAGTGCAGCAGTGTGAAATCGCACTCTTGACAAAGAGCATAGCATGCTCAAAACTGTTGCTGGCACTCTCTTTTACTATTCTATTGTTGAATTGCATAAAAACTTTAAGGACTCCAAATTGCATCCTAAGGGCTCTTTCACACCTATGTCCATTTTGATGGACTCCGCTTGCTCAGCGGGGATCGATCCGTTAATCCCCACTGAGTCGGCGGATAACAGGTCCGTCTCTGCTCATTATGCAGAGACGGATCTGTCAGAGCCCCGACTCTCCTCTATGGGAGATCGGCTGAAAATGGATCGGTCTGTCCGTTTTCATCGGATCCACCAGACGGATGGAAAATAGGGTTTCCATCCTTTTGGATTTAGTGGAGCGGATCGGATGTCAGCGGACATGTCACCGTTGACATTCGTCGCTCCATAGAATTACATGGAGCGTCCGTTCAGATCTACCTGAAAAACTTACCGACGGACCTGAATGGTTCGTACATGTGAAACGGGCCTTAGGGCTTTTTTGCACATTTATACTAAGATATTCTTGTACAGTTTTTCCTTTGTATGAGTTTTCAGCATCAACTCAGTAGAACACAAGGTTTTTAGCCTCCTGGCTTTAATTATCCACTCTGACCCACAGTCAAATGGTCTAGTTAAAGTGCCTGTTTCTCAGACCTGGGCATCAAAAAGGTTACACTTATTATTGGAATCTTAGGAAGGCTTTGTTGACAATGGTGAAAAAGTAATTTGTAGTGAATGCTTAAACCTTAAAGGTTTACCAGGATTATATTGTTTCATTGAGGCAAAGAGGTGAAAGCTTATTTAGCTGGAGAATCCAAACTTTTTTTGACATAACCAGGTGACTCTATTGTAGTTGGTGGAGTTAGGAATTTTTTCAATGATTGCTGTTGGTTATAAATTCAGGTTTATTTCATGGTGGTAATAAGTAACGGGAGACAATATGACCTGTAAAACATTCTCTTATGTTAAATCTGCGTTTATTAAACCTCTGGTAAAATGAATCAGAATCAGAATCAGAATCAGAAAAGGTTTATTGCCATGATCTGTAAACAAGGTTCACGGATTAGGAATTTGTCTTGGTGTTTTGGCGCAAAAGAAGAATAACAAAAAATACAAAAAAAATAAAAAATACTAAGTAAAATACACGATAAATACAAAAGTAATCACAAGATTTACAGGGTTGGATAAGATAACTGTACAGGCTATTTAGACTGGGACATGTGCAAATGCAAATGCAAAATTTACAGGGTCAAAGTGTCAAGTGGCAAAGTACAAAACTTACAGTGTGTAAAGTGTTAAGGGTTAAGTGTTCATGAGTCCCACAGCAGATGGATAGAAACTGTTTTTGTGGCGGGAGGTTCTGGTCCGCATGGACCGTAGCCTCCTGCCTGAGGGGAGTGGCTGAAATAGTCTTTGTCCAGGGTGAGAAGGGTCGGTTGTGATCCGACCTGCTCGTCCCCGAGTCCTGGAGACGTACAGGTCGTGGATGGATGGAAGGCTGCAGCCGATCACCTTTCCTGCAGAGCGCACAATGCGCTGCAGTCTCTGTCTGTCCCTGGCTGTGGCTCCAGCGTACCACACGGTGATGGAGGAGGTGAGGATGGATTCAATGATGGCCGTGTAAAACTGCACCATCATTTGCACCGGCAGCTTTGCTTTTCTCAGCTGCCGTAGGAAGTACATCCTCTGCTGGGCCTTCTTGATGAGGGAGCCGATGGTAGGCTCCCACTTGAGGTCGTGGGTGATGGTGGTCCCGAGGAAACGGAAGGAGTCCACGGTGGTGACGGGTAGGTCTGTCAGGGCGAGGGGGGGCAGGGGGGCTGTGACTTTTCTGAAGTCCACGATCATCTCCACTGTCTTCTGGGCATTGAGCTCCCGGTTGTTGGCACTGCACCAGGACACCAGCCGGTCCACCTCCCTCCTGTAGGCCGACTCATCACCGTCTGAGATGAGCCCGATGAGGGTGGTGTCATCCGCAAACTTAATCAATTTGACGGACTCATGGCTGAAGGTGCAGCAGTTGGTGTACAGGGAGAAGAGCAGAGGAGAAAGTACACAGCCCTGTGGAGCTCCTGTGCTGATGGTGATGGTGTCCGAGACATTCTTCCCCAGCCGCACGCACTGCCTCCAGTCCGACAGGAAGTCAGTGATCCACCTGCAGGTGGAGTCAGGCACATTGAGCTGGGAGAGCTTGTCCTGGAGCAAAGCAGGGAGGATGGTGTTGAAGGCAGAGCTGAAGTCCACAAACAGGATCCTGGTGTAGGTTCCCAGGGAGTCCAGATGCTGGAGGATGAAGTGGAGGGCCAGGTTGATGGCGTCGTCTACAGATCTGTTGGCTCTGTAGGCGAACTGCAAGGGGTCTAGGAGGGGGGAGGTGATGGACTTGATTGTTGCCTGGAAATGCCTGGATTGTTCTCCTGACATTGAAAATGACAAGGCCAAGTGAGCAGGTAGATGAAAAACTGGGAAAAGCAGTTGAGGTGAGATGTGGAAAGCCAGGTTGCTGAAGTGCGGGTGGAATGGAAGGTTTTGTGATGGTGCTTGGAGTAATTGGGCTGATTCCCTGCAGTCCAAATTATGTGTTATACGAAAGGAGAAATAACATAATGAGAAATGCTTAGCCAGAAAATGAAAAATGCAATGTTACTGTGAAACAAGTACACAGGTTGTAGCTTGTTTGAAGTACATTGAAGCACACAGTGGTCAGAAGTACAGTATATACAGTGTTATTTACATTTCCTTTAAGCAAGTGCAAAAATCAGTTCTTTAATTGGATTGGTATCAATGGACAAAAAAATAAACCATACTTGAAGGGATTGAGAAGAAAAATGCAGCACACTTGTGGGTGGGGCCAAAAGCATAGCTCCCAACTGTCCCTCATTTCGAGGGGCTGTCCCCGGTTTGGAGCAATGTCCCTCTGCCCCTTTTTCCTTATCATTTTTCCCTCATTTTGGTCTGATCTATATAGTTGTATATAAAATGCATTTTTAGCTATCAAAAAGTGTTCCCAGTGCTTAACTTTTCATCCAATTTCTAAATTGCTGCATTTGTAAATTCCAAAAGCAATATAAAGGAATAGTAGTGGTTAAAAAAAAAATTGTGGGTTTAATCAATACTTTTTTTGTACAATTCTCCTTTAACCACTTCAGCCCCAGCAGGATTTCACACTTTAGGACCGGAGCCCTTTTTGCGATTCGGCACTGCGTCGCTTTAACTGACAATTGCGCGGTCGTGTGACGTTGTACCCAAACTAAATTTGCGTCCTTTTTTTCCCACAAATAGAGCTTTCTTTTGGTGGTATTTGATCACCGCTGCGTCATTTCTGATCGCCACTATAAACAAAAGAAGAGCGACAATTTTGCAAAAAAACCCAAATTTCTTACTTTTTGCTAAAATACAAATCCAAAAAAAAAATATAAAAAAACATTTTTTTTCTTCGGTTTTGGCCGATTTATATTCTTCCTCATATTTGTGATTAAAAAAATCGCAATTGGCGTTTATTGATTGGTTTGCGCAAAAGTGGTCGCGTTTACGGATGATGAGAATTCATTTCTGGGGTTTTTATTTTTTTTAAATGTTTTACTAGTAATGGCGGCGATCTGCGATTTTTAGCGGAAAAAAAATACTTTTTGGGAAGCAGCAATTTTAGTAATGCTTAGGTTGAGATATATACAACCTACTGCAGCTAAAATGACATTTACAAATAAAGTTTGTTTAAAGTGGTTGTAAACCTCTGACATGAAAAATGAACAAAGCATATCCTTATATAGTGTGTACTTGCCTTGATCCAAATCACCCAGTGTGATTTCTTTCTGCTCTGTCATTCCTCTGTTATCTGCATATGTCGCGTCTAAAGATGGGTATGCATGCACTGAAAATTGGCTGGTTCAGCAGGAACCAGACGAATTTCAGTACTTGTGTACCGCTAATGGATGGATTCTGTTGAACGGTCATGCTGGAAAGCTGGGAACCCAGCATTCCATGATCAGTGTATTATATAGGGAACTATAGGAACATTTTTTTTTTCAATTTGGATAGAGTAAGGCAGGGTTATAACCCCTATCAGTTGTTTTTCTATCTGTGCCCTACTGATGAGATTTACCTTTTCTTCCTTGCAAACTAAGGGAATGCATTAGGCCCCCCCAGGATTTCCAGTGTTCCCATTGGAAGATTTTCCCTTTATAACTGTTTGGGGGACAACCCAAAATTTGGAATTTTCTTTTACTTTCACTTTTAATGATACAGCAAACAGAGAAAATAGAGAGGGTGAATCTCCCTGGCAGGGGCATAGGTAGCAATAGAAACCTGTAAGACGGAACAGTGCCCAGATCTAATAGAATAGGAGTATATTCAGGACTGGCACAAGACATTGTGCTGCCTGGGTCCAAGAATGAAATGCTGACCCCCCCACCCCCACCCCCCCATAAAAAACTCACGCCCACCAAACGGCCCCTATATCCATTATTTTATATCATGATAATTAAAACTAAAATTAAATTTATCAGGAAGTCAGATTTACATGCAACAGCACCTTGTCTATAAGCAGAATTATATGACATACCATTATGTTCAATTCGAAGCGGTAGGCTAGGGTAGTATAGGGACGGGCTAGGGCAGTATATAGACAGTGTAGGGTAGTATAGGGGCAGTCTAGGGTAGTGTATAGACAGGCTAGGACAGTATAGGGGTGGGCTAGGGTAGTGTATAGATAGGCTAGGGTAGTATAGGGGCAGGCTAGGGTAGTATATAGACAGGCTAGGGTAGTAAATGGGCACGCTAGGGTAGTATATAGACAAGTTAGGGTATTATATGGACAGACTAGTGTAGTATATAGTCAAACTAGGGTAGTAAATGGTCATTCTAGGGTAGTATATAGACAGGCAAGGGTAGTATATGGACAGACTACGGTAATATATAGACAGGATAGGGTAGTATATGGACAGGCTAGGGTAGTATATAGACAAGCTATGGTAGCATATGGCCAGGCTATGGTAGTATATAGATAGGCTATGGCAGTATATGGACAAGCTAGGGTAGTATATAGAAAGGCTAGGGTAGTATATAGACAAGCTAGGGTAGTATATGGACAGGCTAGGGTAGTATACGGACAGGCTAGGGTAGTATATGGACAGGCTAGCGTACTATATGAACAGGCTAGGGTAGTATATAGACAGGCTAGGGTGGTATATGGACAGGCTAGGGTACTATATAGACAGGCTAGGGTAGTATATAGACAGGCTAGGGTAGTATATGGACAGGCTAGGGTACTATATAGACAGGCTAGGGTAGTATACGGACAGGCTGGGGTAGTAAATGGACAGGCTAAGGTAGTATATGGACAGGCTAGGTCAGCATAGAGGTGGGTTGAGATAGTATATAGACAAGCTAGGGTAGTATATAGACAGGCTAGGGTAGTATAGGAGCAGGCGCAGCGGCCCGGGGGGCAGTGGTCATCATGACACACAAAACTGCTGAAAAAAAAATCTTGGTCATCAATTTGCTGTGTAAATAGAAGAGAAAGAGAGGCGGTTGTGGTTCAATTTGCCCCTCTCAAAGTGCTGCCTGGGTCCAATGGACCCACTGGGACCCATGGTAGGGCCAGTCCTGAATATATTGCACTGCTGCTGTGTTGCTAAGGTAGGGCTGGGTTCACACTTGTGCAATGCCAGACATTGCATCTGATTCACACCGCATTGCTGTGCAGATAACATGCGATGTCTGTGCGATGCAAATTCAGCCATACAGTTTGTATGGCTGAATTTGCATTGCATTCGGACCAAAATGGTGCAGTAACCTTTTTTGATCCGGACTGCAATCGGTGTGAATGAGTGTTCACACCTATGCGATCCGATCCTGCACCATTTCACAGTTCGCACTGCAATCTGCGAACCGATCTGAGGATGTCATTTACTTTGTAATGACACCCGCAGCGTTCACAAAGGCAGTGTGAACCGTCGGCGATTCAGGTGCGATGTGGGAACCTGCACTGGAAATGTGCTGTGTGAACCGAGCCTAAAACTCAAAGTATGTGTCTGCAAAAACCAGAGCTGTGCACAATAAATAAAATTAAGGCCCCTTTCACACAGGCGGATTGTTCGGGTCCGCCTGTCAGTTTTTCAGGCAGACCCGAATGGACGATCCATTGCTCTCTATGCAGTGACGGATGTCAGCGGTGACATGTCCGCTGACACCCGATCCGCTCCGATCCGGCAAAAACAGACGGATGGAAACCCTATTTTCCATCCGTCTGGCAGATCGGATCAGATGAACATGGACAGACGGTCCGTGTTCATCCGATTCTCCATAGAGGAGAATGGAGCTGTGACAGGTCAGTCTCTGCACAGTGCAGAGACTGTCCTGTCATCCGCCGGCTCAGCGAGGATCAATGGATGGATCCCCGCTGAGCAGGGGAGCCCGTCAAAACGGGCTCCACTAGTGCGAAAGAGCCCTAAGTGTCTATCAACCTATCACATTTATATGTAACAAACCCATATATATATATATATACTATCGTGCTAGTTGCGATAATGTATCTATCTAAACTAGTAAATAAAATGCAAATGTGAAACAATTCTGTCAAACCTAAATAAACTAACTTTGAACCAGTTCCTAGATGTAATGCGATTCCTGTAAGTATTATTACTGTGAACCCCACTAGTATACTGAATGTGTACACATCTTATAAACACGTAAAAAAAAAAAACTGAGACAATCGAATATACTGTATATTCATATATAAAAAATGTGGAATTCTATATATAAAAAAAGTCCTTTCGTGTAGCTCTGTGAATAATCAAAAATGTCCTCAAGAGTATCCTCTACTGGGTTAAAGTGAAATATTTCGCTTAAAAAAAAAAAAAAAAACACAAAACCAAGCACAAAAAACATTACAGGAACAGCAAAATTCTCTTGTATTAAATTCTCTGCACCTTTGCCACAATCCACCATCACTGATGTCCAAAATCACTCACCAGATATCATGTTGGTGTGACCAGCAGACAATGCATTTTCTTATATGAAGTGATCCTCTGTTGAGCCATATGCATTCCATCCTCCCCAGCAGGGCCGGCCCTACAATGGGTCCCAGTGGGTCTATTGGACCCAGGCAGAACTTTGAGAGGGGCAGCAAGTTGAACCACGGCCACATCTCCTTCTCTTCTATTCACCCAGCAAATTGATGACCACAATTTTTTTTCCAGCAGTTTTGTGTGTCAGGATGACAACTGCCCCACGGGCCAATCCGCCTGCCCCTGTACTACCCTAGCCCATCCCTATACTGCCCTAGCCTGTTTATATACTGCCCTAGCCTATCTATATACAACCCTAGCCTGTCTATATACTACCCTAGCCTGTCTATATACTACTCTAGCCTGTCTATATACTGCCCTAGCTTGTCCATATACTGCCCTAGCCTGTCTATATACGACCCTAGCCTGTCTATATACTGCCCTAGCCCACCTCTATACTGCCCTAGCCCGCCCCTTGGAATTGAACACAATGGTATCTCATATAATTTTGCATATAGACAAGGTGCTGTTGCATGTAAATCTGACTTCCTAATAAATGTAATTGTATTAAATTCTCTGCACCTTTCCCACAATCCACCATCACTGATGTCCAAAATCACTCACCAGATATCATGTTGGTGTGACCAGCAGACAATGCATTTTCTTATATGAAGTGATCCTCTGTTGAGCCATATGCATTCCATCCTCCCCAGCAGGGCCGGCCCTACCATGGGTCCCAGTGGGTCTATTGGACCCAGGCAGAACTTTGAGAGGGGCAGCAAGTTGAACCCCGACCACATCTCCTTCTCTTCTATTCACCCAGCAAATTGATGACCACAATTTTTTTTCCAGCAGTTTTGTGTGTCAGGATGACAACTGCCCCACGGGCCAATCCGCCTGCCCCTGTACTACCCTAGCCCATCCCTATACTGCCCTAGCCTGTTTATATACTGCCCTAGCCTATCTATATACAACCCTAGCCTGTCTATATACTACCCTAGCCTGTCTATATACTACTCTAGCCTGTCTATATACTGCCCTAGCTTGTCCATATACTGCCCTAGCCTGTCTATATACTACCCTAGCCTGTCTATATACTGCCCTAGCCCACCGCTATACTGCCCTAGCCCGCCTCTTGGAATTGAACATAATGGTATCTCATATAATTTTGCATATAGACAAGGTGCTGTTGCATGTAAATCTGACTTCCTAATAAATGTAATTTTAGTTTTAATCATCATGATATAAAAATAATGGATGTGGGGGTGTAGGTAATAAAAATATAGTACTACTAATTTTGATTT
>BLSH010438604.1:44731-63310 GCA_018402905.1 Glandirana rugosa | reverse complement strand
ATGAAAAAAAAGATAAAGACAGACAAAAATGAATAATTCAGGTGAAAAAGATATCAAAGTGATGCCAAGGGGTGGAGTAAAGTATCTTACTGTTAGTGTCCCTCCAGTCTTTGTTTAACTAGTAGGATGCTGATTGTGGGGTTTCAAGATGCATCTCTTCTCTTCCGACGGTGAGTCTGTTTCGTGTGGGAGAAAACAAAAGGGATAAGAAAAAAAAAAAAAAAAGGGGTAAAAGGGAATATGGGGGGTAGGCAAAAAGGAGAAATAAGCAGTTTAGTTTTTAGTGGTTAGGGAGTTTTCAGGCATCAATTCGGTCTCTTCTGCGTGGTGGTGAAGCACCTGGGCTTCTGGAACCTTCTTCTCTGTGGTTAGGATTGTGGTGTGGTGAGTGTGAGGAGTTTCTGCGACGTCGGTCTCTATGTCTTTGGGCTCTTGGGGTGGAATTGTTAGAGACTTCCACCCATGTTTCAGCAATTGAGAAAGAGCTATACCAATCAGGAACCTCGGTGTAGGGAATGTTTAGGGTATCACAGAAGGCTTGTAGGTCGTCCGGTGTTCTCAGGTGTGCAGAGTGTCCTCTCCATGTGGCAGAAAGGCAGAACGGAAACTTCCATCTGTAAGGAATTCCTCTTGAGTGCAGTTGGTCTAGGATAGGGCGTAGGGCTCTTCTGTGGTTCAGAGTTATGTTAGAAAGGTCCTGAAACAATTTAATTTCATTGCCATTAAATTGTACTCTGTTTCGGTCTCTGGCTTTTCTTAGGATGGCTTCTTTTAGGGGAAAATTTACCAGGCAACATATAATGTCTCTGGGTGGGTCAGTCTCACGACCCCGAGGTCTCAGTGCCCTATGGATTCTCTCCATTTCGATTGGTGAGTCTGCGGGTCTTTCCAGGAGATCATTGAAAATCCCTGTCACTGTTTGTTCAATTTGATGTTGTTCTACTATTTCAGGTACGCCTCTGATACGAATATTGTGTCTGCGTCCACGATTGTCGATATCTTCTAGGTGTCTGTGGATATCGATAATATGTGATAGATTCATATCAGTAGATTTTTGCAGTTGTTTGATGGCATTTGCATGGCAGGATGATGTCTGCTCCACTGCTCCTATTCTCATGGATACTGCATGAATGTCTGTTTTAAGATCTGCTATGGCAGCAGATAGTGTTGCTTTTATATCTGCAGCGATCGTTTGGAGATCGTTTAGGCAGAGGGGTTGTGAGGGTGGACCGTTGGAGGATTGCAGGATAGGATGAGTGCTTGTCTGTGGAGGGGTCACTGGAGGGATTTCCAACTCCATATCGGTGTTTGTGCGGCCTTCCCCTCCTGCCATGCGGAACATTGCAGGAATGTTCCCAGACGTTTGTGCGGGTAAGTCTTTGGTACTTTTGGCGGCTGAGTTAATATGATCATTTTTCCCCATGTTTAGTTGTTTTTTAGGTGTGTTTTTGACCTCTTTGATAGCTAATTCCGGCTCCGTTTTGCAGGAAAGCAAGGTTTAGGCGGCCATTTCCAGATTTTGTCTGGCTTTTATCTAATGTCTCATATGGAGGTGTTAGTGTCTGGGATGTTGTTGGGGTTCAATATATATCCTTTGAAGGGCTTACCGTGCCTCTTGTATTCAGGATGCCTTCGGATTGAGGGTATTGCCAGGAAAGCCCCTTGATGGAATTCCGGCCTGCTCTCAGGTCTGTTCTCCGGCCTGTGTTCTGCCCTGTTCTCCTGACTGTGACTCCTTGCTGCGGGGTAGCCTCACGGGGATCACAGGGATCGATTGCTGGAGCTAAGGTGGATCTTCTCAGGGTGTTGTTGTCGAGGTGATCCGTCGATCGGTTTTACTTTTTGCCAGCTTTTTCTCTTTCACAGAGCGGAGCTATGGAGGAAGCGTCCGTCTCTCTCCGCAGCTGGACACGCCCTCAGCAATTTTGAGCACTTTCCAAAATGTGAATGTTCTACAGGGAGGCAAACTGGGACCGCAGCTGTACTCAGAAGGGTGTAGAGTGTAGTAAGATGGCCGCCGTTACTAGGCCTCAGTGGAACCTGGCCAGGGTAGTCACTGAGCTGGGTTCCTGGTATCCCCTCTACTCTTGCTAGGGGGTGTGTGGGTAAATGAGGTCCCTCAGGCTGTAGTTTGGGGCCTGTATGATGTGTTCCCGGGGCTGGGCGCCGCGGCCGGGTGTAGCAAGATGGCGGCGGCCTAGGCCTCAAATGAAACCGCGGCCTAAATTTAATACCAGCGCCCGAGCGAGTAGAACCCTTCACCTCCGCTGGGTTTGTGGTGGCTCCCTAGGTCCCTGGGGTAGCTCCCGAAGGTCTCCCCAGCGTGGATGGGCCTGTGGTTGGGCAGGGGTTTGCTTTGTATGCGGCAGAAGAAGCCGCGGCCTCAGTCTTTCTCCCTTCAGGAGTCAAAACTCTTGATTTTGGTCCTGGGGGGTGATTGAGGGTCTGGGATGCCAATCACCCCTCACTCACCGTTCACTGCTGGCAGGATGGCTGCGGGTTGATCTTCTGGAGACCGGAGCTCTCCTTGGATGTTCCTTTCTCCGCACGCCGGGCTGACCGGGCCAATCTCGATTAGCCTCTTTCTTTCCAAACTTGGGCTCTAAATGTCACGCAGGCACCAGGGAACACAGCTGGGATGTTAGATGCTCTCCCTGGGTCCGTGTTGCGGCGGATGGCTCTGGATTCTATGTTAAATTCCCAGAGCTCTGTCAAGATGCGTCTGTCCTCTCCGAGCCTTAGGCCACGCCCCCATATTTTTTTATTCCTTGTATAAAAGATAATATTTGTTTGTTTTTTAAGTTAAAGCAGGAGTATTTTGTTACTAAACCAACAAGAGTAAATCAGTCTGTATATGCAGTAAAGCATGCTTATTATTATTATACTCACTGTGGCACTGTGGAACCTAAGGAGTTAATCCTCTGCATTGTGTAAAAAGGCTGTTTGATCCTGTCTTCCCTGATTCTCCCCTTCTTCTACTGTCACCAATCCATCTGCTGATAGTACAGAGCCTTGGGGGCACTCTACACATGTTCATTTTGGTGTGTATTGCTGGTGTGTATCTTTCTTGGTAGGGTGAATATGATTGGCACAGGGCCAATCAGTACTGTCCAGACAGAGGGTCAGGGTTCCTGCAGCCTCATGGGACAGTCAGAGTAGATGGAAAAACCTCCTACAAGCTTTAACCACTAACCACTATAGCAGATTGACAGCCAGGCAGTGGCTTTCCCAATGTGAGTGGATGTCATATGATGTCCCGGGGGCACAAAGCACAGTGATCCATAGTATGGTGTGTCCCTTGGACTTACTGCATCATTGATCACAGAAAAAAGAGCCTATAATGTAGACGCTTTACCATGTGATCAGCTGTGTTCAATCACAGCTGATCACAGTGTAAATAGGAAGTGACAGCTATTTGCATTCCTCTACTCATGCTGACAGCGTGTGAGGAGAGGAGAGCCTATAAGTGGCTTTCCTCACTGGGGAGATCAGTGATCAGTAATGCCCATCAGTGATGCCTATCAGTGCCCACCAGTGATGCCCACCAGTGATGCCAATCAGTGCCACCTTTCAGTGCCCATCAGTGATGCCTACCAGTGCCTCCTCATCAGTGCCACCTATCAATGCTATCTATCAGTGCCCATAATTGCCTCCCATCAGTGCCCGTCGGTGCTGCCTATCAGTGCCCATCAGTGCCACCTATCAGTGCTGCATATCAGTGCTGCCTATCAGTGCCCATCAGTGCTGCATATTAGTGCTCCTCATCAATACCTATCAGTGCCACTTCATCAGTGCCACCTCATCAGTGCAGGAGAAAAATTACTTATTTACAAAATTTATAACAGAAACTAAGAAAAACGTTTTTTTCATTTTTTTTTTTACTTTTGTTTGTTTAGCAAAAAAAAACCTAGCGGTGATGAAATGCCACCTAAAGAAAGCTCTATTTGTCTCAAAAAAATGGTATAAATTTGTTTGGGACCCTACTACGCCCATAGCTCTCCAACTCATTAATTGCCTTCGCTTAAGTCTGTCACCATTCCTTCACCCCCCCCCCCAGGGGATCCCTCTCTTGCCCTACCCCCTTCCCCTTTTTTTTCTCTCTTCATTCCTGCCTCCCACCTCCCTTGCCCACCTTCCCCCTTCTCTACCTCTTCCTGTCCTATCCCCATTTATTTTTCTGGCTCTTTTATCCCCGCTCTCTTTCCTCACATCCTCCCACCCCCTTCTTCTCATTTTACCCGCGGCCTCCCCATCTCTGGTGCAAGCCTACTTCTAAGCCAGCCTTTGGGCATGCCTTCACCGTCCACCCCAAACTACCGTCTCCCAGTACTGTTAGGTTTTTTGGTACACACCCATGTCGATTTGCCAAACTGCCACTACTACTTTTCTTTGGAGCTTGTTATGGGGTGTTCTTGTACTTATACACCTCTTAGCCTCAGAACGTTTTACCCCTTTTGTTATTGTGTTCAATATGCTCTGGCATTTGCCTACCCTTCTTTGCCTTTTAGGAGGATAGCTCTAGCTCTATTTGTCTCAAAAATGGTATACCTTTGTTTGGGGCCCTACTACACCCATAGCTCCCCAACTCATTAATTGCCTACGCTTAGGTCTGTCACCATTCCTTCACCCCCCCCCCCCAAGGGGATCCCTCTCTTGCCCTTCCCCTTTTTTTCTCTCTTCATTCCCTGTCTCCCACCTCCCCTGCCCTCCTTCCCCCTTCTCTACCTCTTCCTGTCCTATCTCCTTTATTTTTCTGGCTCTTTTATCCCAGCTCTCTTTCCTTACATCCTTCCACCCCCTTCTTCTCATTTTACCTGCAGCCTCCCCATCTCTGGTGCAAGCCTACTTCTAGGCCAGCCTTTGGGCATGCCTTCACCATCCATCCCAAACTACAGTCTCTCAGCACTGTTAGGCTTTTTTGGTACACACCCATGTCGATGCGCCAAATTGCCACTACTACCTTTTTTAGAGCTTTTTGGAGTGTTCTTGTACTTATACACCTTTTAGCCTCAGAACTTTTTACCCCTTTTGTTATTGTGTTCAATATGCTCTGGCATTTTCCTTCCCTTCATTGCCTTTTAGAAGGATAGCCCCTCTACACTATTCTCTTCTTGATTTTATATGTTCAATTTCATGTTCCAGTTCTGTAAGCTCTAATTTGTTTTATGTACAGTATCTTTCTGGCTAGGCGGAAGGTGGTGTAAGTGCCATGTATTTAAGTGGTTAACCAGACACGGATAGAAGTCACAAGATTGTTATATACTACTGATGAGAAAATGTATTTAACAGTTTATATTTTCTAAAATGATTGCATTTCCATGCTCTGTGTACTGCGGGAGACCAGATATATTGAATGCAGGGTCTTGGGTTTAGTAACACTTTAAGACAAAGATGGTAGATGAAGAAACCTTGATGCCCCCTTTACACAGCTATATTGTGTTACCATAACACATGTTACGCATGCTGGTGCATGGGGTGTCATTCATTTTAAATGCCACTGCAACAAATCTTTACATTGAAGCACACCACAAAGTACAGTAAAGCCCTACCACATGTTGTGATGTGCTGCAGGGAGCAGATGCATTTTTCTGCCTGCTCTAGTAAATTGACAGCCGATTCAAATAAACAGGATGCCTTAAAGCAATACGTGTTAATGTGGGACATAGCACTTTTTCTTCTTCAATTCATTATGACAAATCAACAATGACATCAATGGCATTTTGGCTAGCTGAACTCAAACAATCCCCTGAAAATATTTTAAATATGACGGCATAGAGAAATGATATCACAATCTGTGTTTAGCAAAGGAGAGATGACATTTTGCAGAATAAAATGATATGTTTATCCACTATCATTGGTTTACTTGCCATTGTTTTAAAATAAATTTGACTCCAAAGGCCAAAAATATCAAAGGTGCAATTTTCAAAAATGCATTTAGTAATGATACATAAAAGTTTCTGTTATGAAATTCAAGCCAAATTTTTTTTTTAGACTTGGATAAAATGGGTATCGTGAGGGGAGGGAGATCCCTGAAATAGTGGTGAAGAGGAATGAAATTACACTTTTAGCAAGCTGTTTGAGGGTTTAAACCTTTGCTAGGTTTTACTCCCTATCCTAGTGATTGGAATGAGGAAAGGAAAAAGAAATATTCTCCCCTGTGGGGGCAGAGACAACAGTAAAAACTAGGGTTACACCAATGACTTTTTTCTATCAGCAATTACGAGTACCGATAATGAGTACCAATACTTTGCGGTGAAATTTGTGCCAATAAAAACAAATTGGCGCAAATCACACTGCAAAGAATCAAATGCGATTTGAACAGGAATGTAGTGTGATTCTTGTCTGAATTACAAGTGATTTCCCCCACTGCTTCTGTGTGTGTATATAGAAAGGAAAAAACACCATCTAGTGGGCAGTTTAATAAATGTTGGAACTCACAGTTCATATCAGGCCACATGCAAAATAATCTACATAGGTGTCCCAGTCCGCCGATGATAGCAAATCAGGGCCACTGGAGGTGCTCACAGGGCTGGAGAAAAAGTTCCGGGACCCCATGGGTATAGGGCGGAAGTGATGTCAGTTTGAGAGCAGACTGCTATTACATCTTCTTCAGTCCTGTGAGCACCTCCAGTGGCCCTGATTTGCTATTATCGGTGGACTGGAACACCTATTGTATGTAGATTATGTTGCATGTGGCTAGATATGTACTGTGAGTTCTAATATTGTTTAAACTGCCCACTACATGGTGCTTTTCCCTTTCTATACACACAGAAGTGGTGGGGTAAATTGCACCGCATTCCTGTTCAAATCGCATGCGATTCTTTGCAGCGTGATTTGCGCCCATTCATTTTGTATTGACGCAAATCACACCACAAAGTATCGGTTTTGGTATGGGGAGAATTTTGGGCAAGTGCCGATACTCGCGCAAATCCTTGGCATTGGCATCGCTGTCAGTGCATCCCTAGTAAAAATCTGACAGAGATACTAACCCCCTGGTGCCCAACATGTGGAATTGGGGCCATATGTGGCCCCTGGGCAATTATTGTTTAAAATAAAAGAAAACTAGAAGTTTACAGTTACATGTTTACTCTGGCTTTTATTACTCAACTGCACTGATGCTCATGCCCCCTGTTGATTGGAGAAGCCCAGCTATAACTCAGAGGGTAGAAGAGGGGTTGGGGGTATGTTGAATTGCTGCAGAGAGTCCACTGCCTTCATACTGAGAGCAGTGTCTTATTTCTGCCCCTAAATATTGGGGGGGGGGGGGGGCTTGGACTTGGCACTGAGGAGCAATTGAAGCAGCAAGACTTTTACATTTCAGCTTGTTTGCGCAGCATTTAGGTTGTCTGGCTACTTTCGGAAAAACTTCACTTGGATTTTTAATAACTACCCTTTTGTGAATGAGGTAATGCTAAAGAAGAAAAAATGGCATGTTCTGCATAGTTAACAATAAGCAATGACAACGTTTAGGCATACAGCCTTGACAATGTTTACTATAATTAATTTGCATTTTCAAGTCAGGTGCCATCGACATGAAGACATTTTATCTCATTTGTATACACTGTGCATCGTGTTGTTGAAATGGAATCTCTACGGGATATATCAGCCAGAAATCACTTCACACAGATACACGCACATGTGGGTTTTATTGCAAA
Source organism: Glandirana rugosa (assembly GCA_018402905.1). NCBI lineage: Eukaryota > Metazoa > Chordata > Amphibia > Anura > Ranidae > Glandirana > Glandirana rugosa. The sequence continues at coordinate 55,655 of BLSH010438604.1, read as the reverse complement.
GTTAAACAGACACTAACATAACAAATTATTCATGTATTCATAAATGACTGAAATGAGGAGGTAAATTATGTAGCTTAGTTTAACTCATTGTGCAATTCAGAATGAAATTCTGTGAATTCAGTGAAATATTGTATCTTAGTTTTTAACCGTTTCCTCACACATTCAGGGTTCATAGCAATTTGTACTAGAAGAAAAGAATGACTATATGATTGCCCCAGTTTTCCAAAATTAAACAGACATCTCTATTACAAATTTAGAAATTGACTGGGGGACTTTAACGTATATGTAAACCCTCACCATGTAAAACACTCACATTAGTGCATAGATATAAAAAACATTCTAAACATTTTTTTTTCTTTTCACATTCACATTCCCTTTGTTCTCAGCTGGGGAAGAGAAACAGCAGTACACTGACCTCCCCAGAGAAAGGCAATGTGTGTTCTCCTGCATAGTGTGGTCAATTTTTAACAGCTTCTGGACTGCCCACCACACGTTTACTGTGGCAGGGCGGCCCTGCTGTGCTAAACGTATCTGTACGTTGTGACTTCTTGCGGGTCTGGACACAGAGGGAGCCAATCAGCGGGCCCTGGCAGACATGATGTCTGCCGAGACCCGCCAATCATTGACAAGAGAGACAGGACGGCGGTCTGCCTATGTAAACAAGGCAGACTGCCGTTCTGTCAGAGGGGAAGATGGAGATCTTGTGTTTCTGCTAGGCAGAAACACTGTTATCGGTCTTCCTCCAGTTAAGCCATCCCCCACACAGTTAGAGAGCACTCCCTAGGAGCACACTTAACCCTTTAATCACCCCTGATGTTAACCCCTTCCCTGCCAGTGTCATTAGTACAGCGAGAGTGCTTTTTTTTAGCACTGATCACTTTTTTATTGTCACTGGTCCCCAAAAAGTGTCACTTAGTGTCCGATTTGTCTGCCGCAATGTTGCAGTCCCGCTAAAAATCACTGATAGCCGCCATTACTAGTAAAAATAAAAATGCCATAAAAATATCCTATAATTTGTAAATGCTATAACTTTTGCATAAACCAATCAATATACGCTAATTGGGATTTTTTTTTACCAAAAACATGTAGCAGAATACATATTGGCCTCAATTTATGAAGAAATCAGATTTTTTACATTTTTTATTGGATGTGTTTTTATAGCAGAAAGTAAAAATTCTATATATATATATATATATATATATATATATATATATATATTTTTTTTTTTTTTTTTAATTGTCTGTCTTTTTTTGTTTATAGCACAAAAAATAAAAACCACAGACGTTATCAAATGCCACCAAATGAAAAAAGGTCATCAATTTTGTTTGGGTACAGTGTTGCATGAACGTGCATTTACCAGTTAAAGCGACGCAGTGCCACATTGCAAAAAAGGCTCTGGTCGGGGAGGAGGTGAAACCTTCCGGGGCTGAAGTGGTTAATAGGAAAGCAGATGGACTGCAGAGGATTTCATACAAAGGAAGCAATACAAAGAGAACAGGATACTCTTTCGTACAGTATATGGTACAGCAGGCAATATCAGGAATATGAAATGTTAGTTTTACATACTCTTTAAGTAAATTTAAATCCCAAGATGTCTCTTATTATATATATTTAGTAGACCCAAAGAAAGATAATATCAGTTAGCATTAATACCAGCTATCTCTGTGACCTACAAAACACCTCATCTGTTATGGAAAACAGGAGAGGTGTGATAGGTGGGATAGGTGGTTGGTAGTCCTGTGCTAGGAAGACATAATTTCTCCTCAATAGATACAGAACAGTAAGTGAAGATCATCCCCCTAGGAAGGAAGTGTATTACTGACAAATTCAACAGGTGAAAACAAAGGAAAAAGAAGCATGAAAAAAAGAAAACAAATGCAGCCAGCACAGCTGTGGACTGAGAAGCCGCAATATGTGAACTATTTGTTTTTGGGATTATGTCGTGTTTAATCTCACATTCAAGGATTTCTCACAAAAAAAATAGCATGGCATATGACATGTTATAAATGGTAGAAGGATCAAATGACTGGAATTTGTTTGGTTTTGGTTTTGTGTTTTCTTTGATTTAGTTTCACTTTGTTACTGGGGAATGACTTTCCCTTTATTTTTGTCGGTAGGACTTAGGACTTAAAGCCCCATACACATTACTACTTTTTTTTTGTTTGCTCAACCCAGCAGGTTGAACAAAAAAAAAATCTGACAGCTCAGGTCGGTGCCGCTGTACTAACAAGTCACTAACAAGTGCACTGATCTCCTCTGCTGTGCTATTGTGTTCTGACAGGGGGACGGCCCCCGCCAGAGCACACGGGCCAACGCTTTCAGCCATTGGCTGAGAGCACTTTTGCGGTCATGACCTTTCAACAGAAGCCAGTCGAATAGCCAGCTTCTGTCGGACCGGCTGCCAACGACATTCGGGCCATGTGTACTAGGCTTAAGTCAAAGGAAGACAAACCCCGGTTACAAAGTGAAATTAAATTAGAGGAGAGACCAGAAGAAGCATATAGGGAATAATTAAGGTAACAGCAGGCAGATTAATACTATAATACAGAAACACTGTATGGCCAAAGCTTTTTTGTTCATACATACTCTTGTGGGTCACATTTGAAAATATATGTAGAAGCCATGCTGCCTCTCCAAGGCTCCTCTGTAAAGTGCAGTTTTAACTCTTAAAGCAATTCTAAACCTTATTTTTTTTTAAATAATAAACATGCTATCTCACCTGCTCTGACAATGATTTTGCACAAAGCAGCCCTCATCTTCCTCTTCTTGTTTCCCCCACCAGTGCTCCTTGCTCCTCCTCTTCGGTGAGTGCCCCCCATCGGAAGCTAATTCCTATGGGAGCATTTGTGCAGGTACAATCCTGAGCCGCCTACCTGCCTCCATAGACACAGACAGCAGGACTTAGTCTCGCCCCCACTTTGATTGACAGCAGCAGGAACCAATGGTTCCCACTGCTATCAATCTGCCTTGCGAGGAGAGGGAGAACAGAGCAAGACACTGCTGTCAGGTGTGGTGCTGGATCAAGATCACACTAACCGCTTGCCGACGGCTGATCGGCAATTGATGGCGACAGTGTGTCTCGATAGCGCGGATCGCCATCATATGACGGCGGCCGCGAGATCGAGCCCAGTGAGTGCGCGCGCACCGCCGGAGGCGCGCCCGCATGCTCACTGTGTCCGGGGAGGGCCAGGGAGCGGGTGCAGTGGATTCGATCTCCACCGGCCACCAGCGATGCCCCCCCAGGAGTGAAAGAACGGAGGTCCGTGTAAGTAAACACGGACCTCCGTTCTGTGAGAGGGGGAAGGGCTGTGATCACAGCCTTCCTCTACATGGAAGGTGTGATCACTTCCCTTCCCCAGCTAGGGCAGTCCCCACACAGTTAGAACACGCCCAGGGAACACAGTTAACCCTTAGAGCGCCCCCTGCAGGTTAACCCCTTCACTGCCAATGGCATTTACACAGTAATCAGTGCATTTTTATAGCACTGATGGCTGTATAAATGCCAATGGTCCCAAAAAAGTGTTAAAATGTTCCGACATGTCCGCTGAAATATCGCAGTACAGCTAAAAATCGCAGATCGCCGCCATTACTAGTAAAAAATAAAAAAAAAAATAAAAACCCCAGAAATTAATTCTCATCATCCGTAAACGCGACCACTTTTGCGCAAACCAATCAATAAACGCCAATTGCGATTTTTTTATCACAAATATGAGGAAGAATATAAATCGGTCAAAACCGATGAAAAAAAATATTTTTTTATATTTTTTTTTTGGATTTGTATTTTAGCAAAAAGTAAGAAATTTGGGTTTTTTTGCAAAATTGTCGCTCTTCTTTTGTTTATAGCGGCGATCAGAAATGACGCAGCGGTGATCAAATACCACCAAAAGAAAGCTCTATTTGTGGGAAAAAAATGACGTAAATTTCGTTTGCGTACAACGTTGCACGACCGCGCAATTTTCAGTTAAAGTGACACAGTGCCGAATCGCAAAAAGGGCTCCGGTCCTAAAGCTGGAAATCCTTCCGGTCCTTAAGTGGGTAGGCATAGTGCGGATTGGGGGGGATACTGGACATAGAAGGTTTTTTACCAGGTAATACATTAAGGTAAAAAACCTTAAGGTTTATAGAACCACTCTAAATTAAGGGCAGGTATGTCTGTAAAGGAATATAGGAAATATCTCAAACTGTCCACTTTCGGAGACTGTTACTCTACACATATAGATCTAACATAGGTTAGCTAGAAGTTTTATTTATAGGAGTGAATTCTTTGTTGTGATGGACACTCGCGTTTCCAGTTTGACCTATAAATGAGCATCTGCTTTTCATTTCTTGATCTGTCAAAAATCAGAAACCTTTTGTTCACCCTGTCCCACCCCTTTTTTGTTGAATGATGTTTTATTTTAAGCTCGTTACAGCTCTTCCATTTGGATAATGATACCCTGAGAGCTTACTTAGTTGGCTGAGGCAATGTAAACATTGTACAAGGGGAGAAATGGAAAAAGATGCTTTGAAAGGATAATTTGGATGCGATAATTATTTTTAATTGATTTTAATTATAACCGAAGGCAATACTTTTTATTGTTTTAGATTGGGTGGAGATGAATTAAAACACCTGTTGGGCTTACATGATGTGATGTTTTTGTCCCTGCTAGGGATATTCACCATTTCTATTTGTTCGGATGACTGTTATCACTGAAAGTGAATAAAATCCCAATGTTGGGTTGTCACCAAAACAGAAATAGAGAAGAAATCTTCCAATGGAAACTAATTCTGGTGACCCTGGTCATTACCAGAGATTTTCCTCATTTTTGATGGATCCCACTCACTTCCTGTTGTGGCTATGGGACGAAAAGTATCTAAAAATGAAAAAAAAAAACCAAAACATGAATCTAGTTTTCCTATTGGCTACTTTCACACTGGGGTAGTAGCAGTAAATCGGCACTAGTTTCAGTGGCAATGTACCGCCTCTTATTGCGGCGCTATGGCACCACTATGCAGGTGGGAGCGCTGTGCTTTTAACCCCCCCACAAGGGGTTAAAAGCGCTGGCGCACCATGCTGCCGAGGTGGTGTGCATCCACTTCAGAAGAGCAGACCATTGTTTTCAATGGGCAGGGGCGGTAGAGGAGCGGTGTATCACCGTTCACAGCACTGCCCCAAAGATTCTGCTTGCAGGACTTTTTGTAACGTCCTCATAACGGGCTGCCCCAGTGTGGAAGCACTCAGGGCTTTCACATTGGGGTGGATTTGGGGGGTATTTTTGAGTCACTTTACAGGCGCTATTTTTAGCTAAATAGAGCCTGTAAAGCACCTCATTGTGACAGTAGCCTTAGAGTGAAAAAGTTGTAGTAGATATCTCAAGTGTAAACAGAACATGACCTCTGTGATTCCAGCTTGTCAAAATCTACAACTGTGCAAGACTTTGAAACATGAAATATACTTTGTTTCTGTAGTACATATAGCAGTGGTATATGGTATGCTAGCAATGTCTCTATGGGTTCAATCTGTGTGGTAGCTTTTTTGTTTGGGTCTTAAACAACCTTGGGCATTAGTGAATCCAAGCAACATATACAGCTTATACAGTATACACAGTATATTTATATCATTTCACTATTAGCGATAATGCCAAATTTATGGCTAAATCAATAGGTCTATAACGGAAGTGAAAAATTGTTCTAGTTCACATGAGGTGAACAGCTGTAAGTGATGAAGTGGTTAACGAACTTCTGAACTAGTGAATGGCTATTTTCTTAGTAATTGTATTATTAGTAATTATATAAATCATTAATATTTGTGTCCATTCTCACATGATCCATGGATTCAGCAAGCAAGGTGGTCATCTTATGCTTACTTAAAAACGGACTTCCTACCTGACTTAGTGAAATTGTTGCTCCAGGATCCCATGGGGGCTTAATATGTGATCAGAGTAGGCATTAGTTCCATTGAGCTTTGTTAATGAAAGGAATACTAGTCCATATGAGCTTTAATCTTGATTTTCAGATGCAAGCATCTCAGACTACCCAAGCCTCCGTGGACATTTAGACTGAAAAAGTTATTTTCACCTAAGTGTAATTCTTGTTTTCAACATCTATATTGATCATAACAGTTTTATACAATATTAATCTAAAAGGTATTTTTTTTTTAGTAGAACCATTGTTTTTTTTTTATCATGACAGTTTTATATGACTCTACCAAATGCATAAAATCAGCATTTTGTATTTAAAAATATTTTAGATGAGAGGGATAAACAAAGTTACAACATCACTATTTGGAACAATATTGTAAAACTCCCAAAACAATAGTACAGCGCTAAGATAAATTAAAATGTGTGTACAATATAATAGTGCAATGCAAATACTGTATATCAAACTATTATGTGTCACCACAAATTGAAAAAATAAAACAAAGAAATCCAAATATAAAGCCAAAAACTGTGAATTCAGCGATTCTTCAATTATGGAATTGACAGATGTGGATACCAAATGTCACCAAACTTATTAATGATAAACCACACAACACCTCATTGTGCAACAGAGGGAGGCTAACTAGTATGATATGACCCTCAATTAGAGTGCTCAGCCAGTGCTTGTGTATCTATCCAAGATATACAGTTTTCCTCAAAACCACATGTCATACGATGGTACTGCTGCATTGTAATTAGAGTTGAGCGGACACCTGGATGTTCGGGTTCGTCTGGTTCGGCCGAACTTCGCAGAAAAGTTCGGGTTCAATACCGATACTTGACCCGAACTTTACCCAGGACCCTGAAACCCATTAAAGTCAATGGTGACCCAAACTTTTGGGCACTAAAATGGTTGTAAAAAAGTCCTGGAAAGGGCTAGAGGGCTGCAAAAGGAAGCAAAATGGGGGTAAGGAGTAGGACAAGTGCCCTAAAACAAATGTGGATAGGGAAATAACTTAAAATCACAACAAAAAAAAAAAAATGGGAGGAGGATGTGGATGTGGAGTAGGAGCCTAGAGGTTGACTAGGCCATGACCGTGGCAGCGTAGGTGGAAGTGGCGGTGGTGGAGGAGGAGGAGGAGGTAGCCAACACTGTTATTTGTTTTTTTTTTTTCAAATTGGGGTAGCCCCCAAAATATTGAGACATATTAAAAAAAAAAAACAAGGATACCAATGGCTGTGTGAGGCCGGTCTAAATGTCTATTCTGCACAAGGCACAGACAAGTCTTGTGGGATCCATGCCTGGTTCATTTTAATAAACGTTAGCTTGTCCACAGCCAGGCGGCTGCGCTTGTCTGTGATAACGCCCCCTGCCGCACTAAATACACATTCAGACAATACACTGGCTGCAGGGCAGGCCGGCACCTCCAAGGCATGAAGGGCAAGCTTAGGCCATGTGCCCAATTTGGAGACCCAGAAGTTGAATGTGGCAGACCCATCAGTCAGTATGTGTAGGTGTGTGCACACATACTGTTCCACCATGTTGCTGAAATGCTGCCTCCTGCTAAGACGTTGCCTATCAGCTGGTGGTGCTGTTTGGTGTGGCGAGCTGCTGACAAAGCTTTTCCACATTTTGGCCATGCTAATCCTGCCTTCTGAGGTGCTGGCGGTGCCACAGCTGCGTTGGCGATCTCTTCCTCCTCTTCCGCCTTGTGCTTCCACAGAGTCCCCTGTGTCATTTGGGAATGCCCTCAGCAGCACGTCTACCAGCGTGCGCTTGTAGTCGCGCATCTTCCGATCATGCTCCAGGGAGAGATTAAGGACAGCACGTTGTCCTTGTAATGGGGATCCAGCAGGGTTGCCACCCAGTAATCGGCACAAGTTAAAATGTGGGCAACTCGGCTGTCATTAAGCAGGCACTGCAGCATGTAGTCGCTCATGTGTGCCAGGCTGCCCAGAGGCAAAGACAAGCTGTCCTCTGTGGGAGGTGTATCATCTGTGTCCTCAGTATCCCCCCAGCCACGCTCCAGTGTTGCCCACGAGCTGCGCTGGGTGCCACCCTGCTGTGAACATGGTTCCTTCTCCTCCTCATCATCTTCCTCATCCTCCTCATCCTCCAGAACTGTGCCCTGGCTTGAAAATTTTTTACCTGGCCTATGCTGGTGCAGGAACCCACCCTCCGAGCCACTTGTGAATGACTGGCCTGATAACCGTGGAAATGACCCATCTTCCTCCTCCTCTTCCTCCTGTGCCACATCCTCTTCCATCATCGCCCAAAGTGTTTTTTCAAGGAGACATAGAAGTGGGATAGCAATTCTGAGAACAGCGTCATCGGCACTGGCCATGTTGGTGGAGTACTCGAAACACTGCAATATGGTACACAGGTCTCGCATGGAGGCTGCATGGTGGTGAAGTGGTGCTGTTCCGCAGAGCGACTGACCCATGCTGCTGCAGCTGAAACTCCACTATTGCCTGCTGCTGATCGCACAGTCTTTCTAGCATGTGCAAGGTGGAATTCCACCTTGTGGGCATGTCGCATAGGAGGCGGTGAGCAAGAAGGCGGAAGTTCCACTGCAGCGCGAGCAGCAGCAGGGTGAGAACGCCGAAAGCGTGCACAGATGGCCCGCGCTTTCTGCAGCAGCTCTGACATATCCGGGTAGTTTTTTAGAGATTTCTGCACCCCCAAATTCAGCACATGCGCCAGACAAGGGATGTGCGTCAAACCAGCTAGGCCCAGAGCTGCTACAAGATTTCGCCCATTATCGCACACCACCAGGTCGGGCTTGAGGCTCAGTGGCAACAACCACTCATCGGTCTGTTGTTCAATGCCCGTCCACAGCTGATGCGCAGTGTGGGATTTATCCCCCAAACATATCAGTTTTAAAACAGCCTGCTGTCGTTTCCCCCTGGATGTGCTGAAGTTGGTGGTGAAGGTGTTACGCTGAGTGGATGAGGAGGTGGTAGAGGAGGAGGAAGTGCAGTAGGAGGAGGAGGCAACAGGAGGCAAAGAGAAATGCCCTGCAATCCTCAGTGGTGGAAGGACATGTGCCAAATGGCTAGCCGCCTCAGACCCACCCGCCACTATATTTGCCCAGTGTGCAGTTAGTGAGATATAGCGTCCCTGCCCGTGCTTACTGGTCCACGTATCAGTGGTTATGTGGACCTTGCCACAGACAGCGTTGCGCAGTGCACACTTGATCTCGTCCCCGACTTGTTTGTGCAGGGAAGGGATGACTCACCTGGAAAAGTAGTGGCGACTGGGAACCACGTACTGTGGGACAGCCAGGGTCATCAGGTTTTTAAAACTGTCCGTGTCCACCAGACGGAATGACAGCATTTCAAAGGCCAGGAATTTTGAAATGCTGGCATTCAGGGCGAGGGATCGCGGGTGGGTAGGGGGGTACTTCCTCTTTCTCTCCAGTGTTTGGGAGATGGAGAGCTGTAAGCTTCCATGGGACCATGTGGAAATGCTTGGGGACGGTGGCGGACATGGTGGCGTTGCTGTCACATAGTCTGTTTGCTGGGTGGCAGGTGACACTGGCACTGTAGAGGTGGAGGAAGAGGCCGAGACCTTTCTTGGATTTTGAGGTACTTATTCCACTGCAGCAAGTGCTTTGCATTTAGAGGCCTGGTCATGGAGGTTGTGCTCAAGTTTAGAACATTTGTGCCTCGCTTCAGCCTCTAATTGCACAGTGTGCAAACCACTTGTGTCTTGTCGTCAGCACATTGTCTGAAGAACTGCCACACCGGGGAACGCCTTTGAGCTACCTTTGGTGTGCTAGGTCCCTGGGTGCGGTGGGTAGTAGCAGGCATACTGTCTAGGGGAAGCTCGCTCTGCTTTTGCAACCTGCTTTCTCTTTTGCTGTGCTGGGGCCTCTGTGCGACCACCACCTCCTCCAAACTGCACACGTCACTCGCATGACCTTCATTGCATGTGGGGTCTAGGACCTCATCATCCTCCACATCATCTTCCACCCACCCTTCACCACTGCCCTCCTTGTCAGTCTGCACATTGAGGAAAGCCGCAGCAGTTGGCACCTGTGTTTTGTCATCATCAGAGACGTGCTGCGGTGGTGTTTCCATGTCCTCATCCTGCAACAGAAGTGGTTGGGCATCGGTGCACTCAATGTTTTCCACTTCTGGGGCAGGGCTATGTGGATGGCCCACGGAAAGCACACCAGCAGAGTCATCAAAAAGCATAAAAGACTGCTGCATGACTTGGGGCTCAGACTGCTTGGCTGATTTACAAGGGGCTGAGGTGAAAGACAGATGGCCATGGGGTTCAGGTGCCAACTCTGAGCTTTCCAACACCAGCAGCACCAGTAGCACCACGACCACGTCCCTTATTTGACGCTCTCCTCATTCTGGACACAAATGTACTATGTAGCACTATTTATTAATACTAAAAAAAAGAATAATAAATTATTATTATAATTTTTTTAAAAAAAAAAGAAAATTGTAGATGCACTTTTTATTTTTGTGCTAGAAATGCACCGCTCAAACCAGCAGCAGGAACCTCTCTCTACACCAGTATGAGATGATTTTAGAACGATCGATAATCTGTCTTTCACAGCACCAACAGGAACCTGTCCCTACTGCAGTATGAGATGATTTTAGAACAATAATAACCCCCTCACAGCACCGACAGTAACCTCTCCTTAATGCTGTAGTAGTTGGTTTTAGAACGATAAACTCTACCTCAGAGCACCAACAGGAACCTCTCCCTAATGCAGTAGGAGCGTAATCCCTCTCCAAGGACAACCACGAGACTCCCTCTCCAATAGCAAGATTTTGGTAGATGATGACGTAATCCCTCTCAAAGGATAACCACGAGACTCCCTCTCAAATAGCAAGATTTTGGTAGAGGATGACGTAATCCATCTCCAAGGACAACCACGAGACTCCCTCTCAAATAGCAATATTTTGGTAGAGGATGACGTAATCCCTATCCAAGGACAACCACGAGACTCCCTCTCAAATAGCAAGATTTTGGTAGAGGATGACGTAATCCCTATCCAAGGACAACC
>BLSH010438604.1:18533-36003 GCA_018402905.1 Glandirana rugosa | reverse complement strand
TGAATATAATATTTACAATTTATTCAGCTATTTTCAATAATGTAAATATACAGTTTTGACTTATGCTTGCTAGTTCAAAATATTCATATTTCTAGTGCATTGGCTGTTTGTTTGCTTGTGTTGGTATTTCTGTGTTTCAGTATTTGTACACTTAATCAGATCTAGGATGCAAAATCAGCATCCAGCTTTTGTAAGAGAAGGCAGATCTAGATTTTGGTGACCCCTGGTGAATACAGCATTTGATTTCAAACCCAGATTTACAGTATCTCACAAAAGTGAGTATTTTGTAAATAAAATATTTTATTCTATCTTTTCATGTGACAACACTGAAGAAATGATGCTTTGCTACAATGTAAAGTAGTGAGTGTACAGCTTGTATAACAGTGTAAATTTGCTGTCTCCTCAAAATAACTCAACACACAGCCATTAATATCTAAACCGCTGGCAACAAAATTGAGTAAGTTAAGTAAAAATGTCCAAATTGGGCCCAAAGTGTCAATATTTTGTGTGATCACCATTATTTTCCAGCACACCCTCTTGGTCATGGAGTTCACCAGAGTTTCACAGGTTGCCACTGGAGTCCTGTTCCACTCCTCCATGACGACATCACAGAGTTGGTGGGAGACCTTCCACCTTTCGTTTGAGGATGCCCCACAGATGGTCAATAGGGTTTAGGTCTGGAGACATGCTTGGCCAGTCCATCAACTTTACCCTCAGCTTTTTTAGCAGTCCAGTGGTCATCTTGGAGGTGTGTTTGGGGTTGTTATCAAGTTGGAATACTGCCCTGCCGCCCAGTCTCTGAATGGAGGTGATCATGCTCTGCTTCAGTATGTCACAGTTCATGTTGGCTTTCATGGTTCCCTCAATGAACTGTAGCTCCCAGTGCTGGTAGCACTCATGCAGCCCCAGACCATGACACTCCCACCACCATGCTTGACTTTAGGCAAGACACACTTGTCTTTGTACTCCTCACATGGTTACCGCCACACACGCTCGACACCATCTGAACCAAATACATTTATCTTGGTCCCAACAGACCAGGGGACATGGTTCCAGTAATCCATGTCCTTAGTCTGCTTGTCTTCAGCAAACTGTTCGTGAGCTTTCTTGTGCATCATCTTTAGAAGAGGCTTCCTTCTGGGACGACAGCCATGCAGACCAATTTGATGCAGTGTGCAGCGTATGGTCTGAGCACTGACAGGCTGACCCCCCACCCCTTCAACCTCTGCAGCAAAGCTGACAGCACTCATACATCTAATTCCCAAAGAAAACCGCTGAATATGATGCTGAGCACGTGCACTCAACTTCTTTGGTTGACCATGGCGAGGCCTGTTCTGAGTGGAACCTGTCCTGTTAAACCGCAGTATGGTCTTGGCCACTGTGCTGAAGCTCAGTTTCAGGGTCTTGGCAATCTTCTTATAGCCTAGGCCATCTTTATGTAGAGCAACAATTCTTTTTTTTTCAGATCCCCAGAGAGTTCTTTGCCAGTTTAGTCATTAATGGCTGCATGTTGAGTTATTTTGAGGGGACAGCAAATTTATACTGTTATACAAGCTATACACTTACTACTTTACATTGTAGAAAAGTGTAATTTCTTCAGTGTTGTCACATGAAAAGATATAATAAAATATTTACAAAAAAATGTGAAGGGTGTACTCACTTTTGTGAGATACTGTATGTTAAGGACCATCTGCACCAGAAAAAAAATATTATTTTCACAACTTAAAAATCAGTTTAATTGGAACCAAACTTTTGTAACTATGGGCACAACAAAAAATTACATATGTGATACAGTCTGTTGGCATTAAACACAAAAATCTGTTTCTGTAGCATTGTTTTATCATCTGGTGATCCAGCCAGTAAGTCTGTTGTTTTCCCCTTTTTTTCAACAAGCCAAACTGTCCAGCAAAGGTGACAGTTAGAGGGTTGAGATAAACCATTTACCACTGACAGGGGTGCTTACAATGATTAGCTATTATTTATTTACAGTATGTAAAATGTTTATCGCAAAAAGAAAAAAAACTGTAATTGCTTAAAAAGTGTTAGCTGGAGTTGGGCTTTACATTGTTAGTCAAATAAATCCATCCAACACCACCCTCTCCACTGACTGACAGTGCTGCTGTCTAAGGCCCCTTTGACATGGAGTGGAATCCTTTCTGATCAGCAGGGGATCAACTCACAGATCTCCTGCTGATCAGAGCAGAGTGGATGGATGACCCATCCATGTTCACTCTGCAGAACGGACATGGACAAAGCCCACTCTGATGTATGAGCGGCCAGGAGTAAACAGACTCAACTGTTGATTTATAACCGACTTCCTTGGATCAGCTGCGCCTAAACAAAAGAGAATGGAGTCCCCCTGTTTTTTTTAGTGAACCTGATCATACCAGGAGGTAGGCGGATGTAAATGGAAATGGAAGTCCATTTCCACCCGCCTGTCCATAGGAATGGATGGATCTTCTGATCAGGTCCACATAAAAAGACAACAAGTGACCTGATCGGAACGCCCTTGTGAAAGGGGCCAAAGGGTGGCTATGTTGCTCCTTCATAGATGCAGTGGAGGAATGAATATAGCCACCCTAAAGGCCCATACACACAATGCGAATTTCGGACGGGAATTTTCGTTCGACGGCCAATCGTCTAAAATTCTTACCATTAGCATGCTCCTTTCGACAGCCATCTTTGATTTTTCGTAAGACAAAAGCTGGTTGTGCAGGCTATAAAAATGTTTTCCTGCAGCAACTCAACGTCTGAATTTCGTACCATTAGTACGGTTTTCGTACAAAAAAAAATTGTACAATCACGATTACGCATGCTCAAAAATGAAAACAATACATACAAAACTATTCAACACATTACGTCACTTCTGATGTTGAATTCGGCCATACGAAAATTTTCGTATTGTTAGTACACTCTTCACTGTCAACATGAGACAAGCATCCAACAAAAACCGGATGTTCTGTCGTCTGAAATTCGCATCGTGTGTACGAGACTTTAGACTGAAGGCACATTACTGGCTGATCACCAGATGAAAATAAAAGCATAAAAGCTGAAAAATCAAAAAGCAAATGCAGCCATCGCATCCAATGATCGGTAAGCTACAATACTACATATAAAATTAAGCCCTAAAAAAGTCCTAACAATGACCCAGATTTTAAGGTATTTTGATCACTTTTTAGGGTGAAGTAACCCACCAGGTAAATATAATTGCCCAGAAATACTCCCTCTCTGCTTCCCCTCACCAATGGCACCTTTCTAGGTATGAAGGAGAAGGTGACCACATCCATGTGACTGTGCTTGGACTTAAGCAACCAGGCCCAAACACTATCACATACTAGAGCTTAGACAGGCTGGGATGCTGCAGCGGAAAAGCATCCATCATTCACAGAATTTCAAATCACAACATTTGTGTGCACAGGGATACTTGGTCTTACTTATCATCATCCTCACAACAGTCATGGAGCATTTGCTAAATTTCAATGCAGACTGCCATCAACTGCTGTCACTTTTTTCACAGTCCTAAAAAGTTTCAGTAGATTTGCCAATTGATCTATAAACAAGAACCTGGGAAAAATAGTTTTTCTCATTTGTGATTTATTCCACAGATAACAAAAGGTAAAATGAGCCGCCTGACTATAGCTATTTCACCTTTGACATATATCACTTATAATTTGGAAAAGCTTTACAACAGGCTTATAGACCTGTCTGACTTTGCCCAATTTTCATATGCCAGTATATACCTATGAAAAAGAGATGAACGGAAACTCATTACAAAGACACAATAGCGGTCTTAATTCAATACTCTTCTCAGCAAACAGTTGACCTAGTTACATTGCATTTTAAGAAATCTATACCTATTATATGACTATATTATATACATGTATTTATGGGTTGTTACCTACATGCAGGTTATTAGACATGCTTTTTGTTGTAATAACATTTTTTTTTCTTTTTGTGGGTTTTACTAATTTAAGTCCAGAAAAAAAAGCTCTATGTGTGTGCTTTTTCTAAGAATGGCCAATCAGTTGTGGAAAATCCTTTCCTATAGTAATCAAACTTCTGTGTGTATGCTCACAAACTCTCATTGGAGAGAATATTACAGTTGGGGTAGAATATAACATAAAAGTGATCATCTCTAATAAATAACTACCCATTTTGTATGACCAACCTCCAGTCAGAGAGGAGAATAGACTACAGCCACTACAGGTATGGATGCCAATAGATAACCCCCTTGTAAGCCAGGCCAGGTGAGATGATGGGACCAGAGTTTATAAACTACTCTGATTTAAGCATATCCTATTTCTTTCTAACCTCTGAAGTGAAAACATTTATTAAAAGGGCCAACATTTACCATGGATCAGAACTTTTATCCCCTTTTATGCCATGATCACATACTTTCTTTATTGTTTACATTTACGACCTGCAGACTAAATAGTACAGGGGTCCTCAAACTATGGCCCTCCAGTTGTTCAGGAACTACAATTCCCATCATGCCTAGTCATGTCTGTGAATGTCAGAGTTTTACAATGCCTCATGGGATGTGTAGTTCTGCAACAGCTGGAGGGCCGTAGTTTGAGGATGCCTGAAATAGTAGATTTGATGTACACCTTGTGATGTACACGTTTCTATGATATTTCCTTCATTTACGAATATTTGGAGACATGCTATATAGCCCTTCATGTCTTGGTATTTCAGCATTTGGCTAGAGGGCAAATGCTTACTTGACAGAATACCACTAAGTTGTACCACACCAACATCTAATATTCTTATAATTGATTTTAGCCTTTTTAACAGTTTTCAGAAGTAAAACGCAGAATATCAGCCATTGATTTTTTTTCTTTCCTCAAACCAACCATTGTTCACTGAAAAGTAACCTTACTTCCTTATCTGATTTAGGTCTCCAGTGTTTCTCTTAGCTTTAATATTTTAAATTCCTTCAGCTACTATACAATACACTGGATTCTATATGCTGCATACTAAAAGTCCTCTGACACAGAAAATAAAAAAAAATAATGGAAAACGTATTTGTCTAAAAATGGCACCGATGTTTTCAAATCATCTTTCATATACATATATATTACATATGTGTAAAATCTTTGTTTACAAACAAGCATGTAATATATGGCAAAAGAAAAGGATTCCTAGAGCACCATGGGCAAAACAATTTAATTTCCCTTTTGTAGTCTTTGATTGAAGTTGTAGACTTAGCTATACTGTACAAAGGGAGACCAAGAAAGTGAGATGAATCACTAAATAAGAGGCCAAGATAGAATAATAAATGCAAAAAAAGGAAATACATACAAGTCTGCATTATATCTACTATACCCTTTTAAGAGGCTTTATCCAGCTTGTCTACTACAGTAAGTGATGCCCAAATTTACTATTATCAGACAACATTACTAAAGGTCTACTTGTGTTCCCAGGTAGATTTTTTCACTGTAGAAACACAGAATGTACATTATACCACCGGTTACTTACTTGAAACCAACCTTCCTGAAAACCGTATTGCTAATAACAAGCCTTAACCCTTGTTTTCTGCTGTCAGTATTCAAAATTTTCTTAGTGCAGTAGTTTACAATTTAGCCAGCTCCTTCAGTATATCTGCTGATGTTGCTCTGTAAAGAAGGAGAGATGGTAGCAAAATCTCAGAAGGGTGGAGAGAAGTGAATTATCTACTAGATATTATAGGAGAAGCAGAGCATTTAAAGAGGGAGTAAACTGCTGTTTTTTTTCTCTTTCTGACCTGCAAAGTAAAGGTATAATGTGATAGTATGCATCGCATACTAGCAGATTATGTGAAACCTACCTGCAAATGAAGCCCTCCACCGATGTATTGTCACCGCTGGAGGCCGCATCCCTCTTCACTTGTCTGCGGACTCTGGCTGTGTGACTGGCCAGAGCCACGTGACGTCACTCCCGCACATGCACACGGGAGCCGCTGGTCATGGCACAGTGGGTCGATAACGTCATTATAGGCTTACATATATATACAATTAATCGATGAGAGTTTACAACCAATTTAAGAAACCCTGGGTATTTAAGTTTATGCAGCCTCTTGACATAACCAAAAAACGAAATCAAGATTGCAAGTGCTGGTTAGATGGCTTTTGTGCAGTGGAATTATATTACATTTTAATGCTGTTTTAACCTCCTTGGCGGTATGATTATGTCAGATTTTTGCGTCTCAAAGTGGTACATTGTTTTGCATAGAAATTTGGTGTTTTATATTGTAGGCCTGTAATTCTTAGGAATAACTCACTTAAATCTGTCCAAACAAGATTCTAGTAGACATCCCGGGTATGATAAAGTTTGAAACAACAAAATCATAAATTATAATATAATAAATAACTATAAATAATTATCAAAAATAATAATATTAAAATGTATTCAATAATGTAATCAAATAAAAAACACTGAAATTTGCTAGGTTGCAGAATTGGTGTTATCGTCACTTTCAGTGTCTGATGACGAATTTCCCCACCAATCAGTATCACTCAATTCTGCAAGTGATTCTTATTTACTTTCGCTATATTCTAGCTGGTCAAAAAACGCTTTTGACGTAAAGGGACGCTTATTGGATGCCATGGACATTCTCAAGTTTCCAGGCAGAAAGAATGGCACATATAATAAAAAGTGTAGGCAGGGCACTGGACAAAGCAATAGGGACAAATGGATGTGAAATGATTTGATACAGTACTGTAATCTTACAGATTACAGTGTACTGTATGTGTTATGTGTGTTTCACTTTTGAATTTGCCCCCCATGCGGTGCGACGCTTGCAGGGAATGGAGCACGGAACCCAGAGGCATCTGGGGAAAGATTCCGCCGGAGGACACAGCAGGGGGACATTGCAGGATCCTGAAGACAAGGTAAGTAACATTGCCTGGATCCTACGATGTAATACCGAGTGTGGCTCGGGGTTACCGCTTTTGGTAATGAAAACTCATCTCAATCCACACTCGGGATTACCGCTAAGGAGGCTACAGTGTTATGAATTTTAATTATATTTATTTATTATGTGTGGAGTTTAATTATTTATATTATTGTGTGTGTGGTTATATTGTCTATTTGTGTGTAAAACACTGTGAGAGTGGCATTAAATTTCACTGTATGCTTTTTACAATGACAATAAAGACATTCTATTCTATTATATTATATTCTATTATTCTATATAATAGCATATGTCAGACCACTTTAAGTTATGAGTGGTCAACCTAGAGTTGTGCATTTCCAGGCTTTTAGTCTGTTTTTCCATTATGTTATTAGTATCCAGCATCCAGCAGATCACGGGTGCAATGTCAGGCTCCTGCAGTATCTCAGTATAGTTGTCTGCCCATACCTCCCATATCTGTAAACAGCTACTGGAGAGCAGGAAAATCAATAAACTATGAGAGTGCTCACCAGTGTCCTCACATTTCATTGAGAACTACAAGCTGTCTGCTACAGTAGAAGGTGGTAGTTGTAGTTCATTTATTCAAAGATTGCTATGAATAAATGATGTGACTGTGTGGATAGAGCCCCGCATGGCTGCACTCTATTTCAATTGTAACAGCAGGTACAGGGAGAAGATCCCCTGCCTGCTGTCACAGCGAAGGATTGGAGGGGTGCAGGCAGGTGTTCTTTGGTAACATGTTACATGTTGCATCCAAATACGGGTGTAACATGTAACATGTTAGCACAGGTGAACTTATTTTTTAAAGTGATTGTCAACTCGTGACAACCACTTTAACCTATAGGTAAGCCTATAATAAGGCTTACCTGTAGATGCCTTGCATATCTCCTAAACCTGCACGGTTTAGGAGATATACAGTTTACTAGCATTGCCGACGTCATTTGGCACATGCACAGTGAACAGACAGCCTCCGTGCCATTTCTTCACTGAGATGTGCCATGACTGGTGGCAGAGGGGCTGAAGATGGACGCTGCCTGCACAGGGGACATCGCAGTCTTCGTTTGCAGGTAAGTGACACATAATGGGCTATGCGATGCATAGTAGCCCATTATGCTTCTACTTTGCAGGGGAATATAGAGGAAGTAAACCCCATCAGGGTTTATTTCCTCTTTAAGTGTTTCTTCATTCTCACCTAGGCTCACGGTAAGAATGACATTGTGGGTTATCAGTGAAATTTTCCTTACAATGTACACTTCATGGCGCACTCTGACATGTGACATTGGTAACCTTTAACCACACAAATGATTACATGTCTAGGCCTCCAGTATTATGCTCTTGTTTCTAGATCCAATTCTGATTTAACTACATCAACACATAAACCCCTATAATATATGATTCAGACTGCTACAGAACAGTTTGTCTGCTACAGTTTGTCATGAAACATATACATTTCTTTTCCAGCACTATGCTGCTTTATGACTTTGATAAATGAGTGCTTGAAAAAATAGTAATATAAAACAAATATTCCAGCAAACTTTCAGAAAAAAAGGTGATTATTGCTGTTGCATATGTCTGTTATAAAATCAAATTGTCATTTTAAAATGGAAATCAAAACCATGTAGGTGTGATATAAAAAACTGTAATATTTACATGCACATCAGAGGTTTAAATTAACAACATGCTTCTGAATTGCTTCTGAAAAATAAACTTTGACAGCTTACAATTTTTTTAGGCATCTTAAAAACAGGCATCTGCTGTGTGTAAATGTTTCAGTTTGATAATATTTTTCAATTCATTTGTTAGTCCAGTCTCTTGAAGTAGCAGATTTCAAGTCCAGTTTTAAACTAATAGGCTTTGTACACTGGAAAGAAGTTATGTGAGTACATGGGGCCATGTGCCATAGTAGCATTAATGTATCCTGGAAAAAGAGAAGTATATTTGCAATAATAAAAATGCATTATGCTGGAGGCTCTGGAGTGGTGTGGAAATAGAAAAGTTCAATTAATAACCACTGCAGTTAAGGGTAAAGAAATTAAAGCTTAAAGCGGAGTTTCACCCAGTTAAAAGTCAGCAGCTACAAAAAGACACTCACCTGTCCCAGGCTCCAGTGATGCGGCTGCCCTAGGGCTCGCTCTTCTCCCCCTCCCCTCAGCGGCGCCGGCATCACAAGTGTGGGCACCCTGCTTTGGTGGATTTGTGACGTGTCCCAGAAGATCGCCGAGAGGGAGGGGGAGGAAGGAGAACTTCCTTCCAGAGCTGCGGCTCCAGGAGAGGAGAGAGGAAGTGGACCTGGGACCCTGTGAAAACAGGGTCTCCAGTCGCCCCCCCCCAAAAAAAAGTCATGCCAATTGTGGCATGTCGGGGCGTCATCTTCCCTTAAAGCAGAACTTCCACTTTTGAGTGGAACTCCCCTTTAACTCAATGCTGAGCAAGCCAACTTTTTTTATATCTTTAAATATAACTTTCTTTTGTAATTGTCTTCAGTCTGGTCTTGTGACATTACAGGTCTACTTTTCCCTCCTCTTCCTTCAGCGGTGGGTTAAACTTAATTGTTACAAAGATACCAGATGAAATGACATAGTCCTTAGATCTCTGCAATTTTTTCCTGTGAGTCCATGGTGACCTGATGATACACTTCCAAGGGGTAGGTCTTTGATGCCCTGGGTTTACAGGAAATGAGATGAATAATGCTAGCTGATTTTAGGCCAATAAATCCAGGATGGACATGAGGTAAGTATTGCAGGGCTGTTTTTTTTATGTATATGACATTTACTGGATCAATTTTGTTTTAAAAGCTGGAGTTGGCCTTTAAAATATATGTAAATTCATACTAAAATTTCTTAAAACTTTTAACATTTATGTATAATTTTGAAAGTCATATTTTAAATTTGTATTTAAATCTGCAGCTGATACCAAGTGATTCTGCAATGAGGGTACTTGTGCAGGCACTTCTTGTTATAGGGTGAAGCCTTATTGTTCCCATCTCCTAATTGTACTCTTGCATTGTCACCCTGCCACATTAGTTTCTAATGATGATGTTTCTGCAAAGAAGCTATAAAAGACCAACAGAACTGAAAAGCAAAAAAGAATTAGAACAAGACACAGAGAGCATGGCTCAGGCCCACCCCTCGCTCCCGCCTCACTGGTTTTGATTAACAGCAGTGGGAGCCATTGGCTCTTGCTGCTGCATCTCAGCCAATCAGGTGAGAGATACCTGGGAGAGCCTCAGGTCTCGTGCACATCGCTGGATCGAGATTGAACTTATGTAAGTATTAAGGGGGCTGAGGGG
Organism: Glandirana rugosa; assembly: GCA_018402905.1. Taxonomy (NCBI): domain Eukaryota; kingdom Metazoa; phylum Chordata; class Amphibia; order Anura; family Ranidae; genus Glandirana; species Glandirana rugosa. The sequence goes on along the minus strand of BLSH010438604.1, from coordinate 25,822 downwards.
GGGCACAACAAGGTTTTTGACCTACATGCATAGAATGCATGAACGCCAAAAACCTTCAGCCTTTACAACCACTTTAACACAGAGTACTTGCTCTTAAAGTTATTGTAAACCATCACCTTCTAAAACAATCCATTCAGTTTAATATAGAAATTAAAGGCAAAACATTTGTGTATAGATATAAAAAAACACATTTTAAATACTTTTTTTTTCTCTTTTTATAAGTGATCACATTCTCTCTGTCCCCTCTGTTCGCAGTGGCATAAGAACAGGGGGAGGAGAAGCAACAGCACACTTATCTTACCAGTGAAAATCTCTTCAGGGGAGGCGTGTCAGCACAAGTTTGATCATTGGAGAGCAGGCTGAGTTCCCAGCACAGCTTAAAACTGACCATGGTGTGCTCTCCTGCTTAGTGTGGTCAATTTTTAATAGGAAAGCAGATGGACTGGCAGGAACACTAGAGATTTCACACAAAGGAAGCAATACAAAGAGACTGGAATATTTTTTCCGACAAGTACATGGTACAGCAGGCACATATCAGAAATATGAAATGTCGGTGTAACAACCACGTTAAGTAACAATTGGTGGATGAAGGGCAAGTTCACTTTGTGTACACCGCTTCGGAAGCACCGCTAACTGCCACTTTTAACCCTTTTTAACCCCTTGTGGGGGTTAAAAGCGCACCGCTGCTGTCCGAATAGTGATGCCAGTGCGCCGCAAATTAGCAGTGTTTTACCGCTAACGCTCGGGCAGCCCTGGTGTGAAAGGGGTCTAAAGGTACATATTTTTTTACATTCCTGGTGTGTGGCATAGAAACTACTAAAGCTAGTGGGTTAGTATAATGGCCAGGCATCTAGCATTTACCAAAGGGGGTCAGCTGTATTACTTGTATTTCTCTCAGGAAATGTTTATAAACTCAAGCCAATGACAAATATGCATCTTCTATTATACTGCATTTAATTATATGAATTACATGTATCAACTGGTTAATAAGGTAGCCTGGCTTTTAAAGGTTGTTTCTTAAATTTGGCACAACAAAGTGAACAAAGTGAATACTCGCATCTTATTAATAACACATAAAAGTAAAACAAAAAAGAGCAGTTGACCACTTGCCTTTTAATAATATGCAGCAAACTTCATTAAGCTCCTTGGGCCAAATGTTTATTGTTCTCTTGTTTCCCATTACAGATGGCAACCTTTCCGAGCACTGTAAATGTTGCTGCTTTGATCCATGCAGTTATTTAACAATAATCTTTTGGTGCAGGCTGACATGACCTTGTATACTTGTAATCCTAGTTCTCATTGGATTTCTGCCAACAAAAACCAATACAAATGCGAACAAAAAAAAAAATCAAAGTGGCTGAACTGCCAGCTGTTCTATATTTGACTCCAGTATCAGTAAATAAATGGACTAAAAAGTAAAACGTTTACAACTCCAAAAGTTTAACTACATATATTAATACATTCTTGCATGTTCGTTTGGTGTTGAATGAGTGTTGCCATTTGAAAACAAACACTATTAATAAAGTTTGATTTTTTTTTCTTTTTTAATGAAAACCAAAACAATGAAATAAAACAGAGGATGTTAGGGTGAAGTCTTTAAAATAAACTTATAACAGCAACAGGATATAGACATCTTTTATATTGGTAGACACGGGATGGTGTCCTTCAGTGCTGTACCTGTTTATTATTGGCCATAATAATAAATTGTTCACAGATTTCCTCAAAGCTTTCACAAGAGGAAATGTGCACAGCCATAACTATTCTGCAAAGTAATTAAGATGTTTAGCTATCACCTTTTATCATAGACATGAAACTAAGAATGAGTTTCAGCCACTTGAACCTGACTGCTCCCAGGCTACAAATAGCCATTTCTCTATTTTTTTAAGAAACCCTGGCAGGCACTAAAAAAATCTGTCTGAACCTTCACTGCAACAGAAGAGGCATAATATTTACTTCTCGAGCAACCCATGCCTCCTATCTTCAATCCATTCCAGCACCACAGCCTTTATCAGACTCTTATGAAAGTGTCGCATCATTGTGCCCTCTCCCCCTTCAGCATAAGCTATACAGAATTCAGAATACTTTAATAATCCCAAAGGGAAATTGGGAAATTGTTAGGACGTAGAGAGCACACAGTAGGTCTTTCAAACCACACTTTGCATGCTATCTGTTCAGCTCCATCTGACAGAGAGCTGAGGAGGGCTACTACAGCTTTATCCACACACTCAGCGGGTTTGCTTCCCAGAGAGACAGCCGGAAAAGAGTGAGCCACCTACAGGAGTTAGCACCTGGAGCCAAGACATTACAATCTGCTGAATGGAGGAGAGTATAGATGCAGACTTCCACATCGGGGAATGGTGAGAGCCCCTGGGCAACCACTGTGTCTTTCCTTGTAATGGTCACTAAAGGCAGACTATGACTTTTCATTCAGTGCTTTGCTCAGCTTGATTTCATGACTGTGCTGTCAACTCCAGAAAAGGAAGCTACCTGCACTGTTTATGTTATGTGTGTGAAGGTCTGAAGTTGAACCCCAAAAAGGCACAATTGATGAAGGATTCAGTGTGTTTCTTGGGTGTGATAGTTTCACAGGGGGGAAGGACTCCGGACCCTAACAAATGTGAGACTATCAGGAAATTACCAAGACCAAGCACTAAGACTGCGCTGAGACAATTTTTGGGGATGGTTGGTTTCTGCAGAGACTTCATTGAAGGCTTTGCGGAAAAGGCAAGGCCCCTGTATGATTTTCTCAAAGGAGACAAGAAGGAAACAGACCCTTTAGATTGGTTGGAAGAGCATGAACAAGCTTTCACCAAGCTAAAAGTGAGTCTGATGCAGGCCCCGGCCTTAAGCAATCCGAATGCCGATTTGCCTTTGCATTACAAGTGTATGCCTCTGCAGTGGCAATAACAGCGGTGCTGCTACAGGAGAGGCAGGGCAAATGGGTACCTGTCAGATACTGGTCCAGAGTACTAAGCCCGGTAGAGAGGGGATTTGACGAATGTGTCAGAAATCTTTTGGCAGTGCACTGGGCGGTTCTCACCACAGAACACATTGTGGGATTCAGCAAAATCATTCTGCAGACACCCCATTCCCCAATTAAAATGCTTTTGGAACGTACTCTCAGTGGAGTGTCCTCCCAAAGGGTAGCCAGATGGCTAGTGGATTTAACCCGAAGAAATCTTACAGTGACCCATAAAGCCACATACACGCTCCCACAATTTATGCAGTATGAGGGGGAGCAGCATGACTGTGGAGAGATACATTGGACCAGAACACAGGAGGTGTTTAGGGTAGCAACAGGTAATAAAGATCTTAAAGTCTGGGTGGATGGGTCAAGATATTGGGATGGAGGAAGTTTTCACACAGGGTATGCCCTGTGGTGCCCCCAGACCAATGAGGAAATCATGACCAAATGCCCTCGAAGCTTCTCTGCTCAAAGAGCCGAACTGGAAGCAGTGAGAGAGGCCATCACGCATTTTAGTTCAGGTCCAATAACCATATTCTCTGACAGCGCCTATGTCACAAGGTCATTGACCGAATACATGCCTTTGTGTCAGTCAAGGGGTTTCAGTGATGCCTCTGGGAAGGGCTTGGTACATAGTTCGGTGCTCAGAGACATATGGGAAAGAGCAAGTGTGGAGCCTCAGAGAGTGGCTAACATTAAGGTGAAAGCCCATCAAAGAGGTGGTGAAGAGGTTACCATGGGCAACAACAAGGCAGATGAGCTGGCAAAAGAGGCGGCCCTGATAGGAGTCAGGTGGACACCCTATGATGCTGAGAGGAGACAGGCCTGGGAGGAACATCATTTTGAGGAGCTGGAGGTGGAAGCAGATTCACATGAACTCTTGCCAGTGCTAAGGACGCCTACCCCGTGCTTAGCAGATGAGCAAAATAAGGATGAGGCCTTGAGCTTAATCAAAAAGCAGCTCAGATGTATGTATTACAAGACGATCTACTGTTGAGGGAGACGCCAGAAGGACGAAGGCTTGTAGTGCCCTCCCAGCATCGAAAGGTTTTAGCCCGTGAGAATCACAGGTTGACAGGCCATATGGGTGCACAGGGTACAATGAAATTTGTACAGACTAAATACTGGTGGGAGGCAATGGGTAACACAATCCCACAGGTAGTGCAGGAATGTTTGATCTACGCACAAATGAACCCTAGGCCAAAGGGACAGAAGCCAGTGTTAGCAAGGATACCGGTAGCTGATGGACCTTGGGAGAACTTGCAGATTGACTTTGTGGGTCCATTACCAAGTGCCTCTGGAGGGTACCGATATATGCTAGTAGTGGTGGACGTCTTTTCGAAGTGGGTGGAGGCCATACCACTGAGAAAGGACTCGGCTACGGCTACAGCTAGAGCTTTGTGGACTGAAGTATTCTCAAGATGGGGGTTCCCCAAAGTATTAGAATCAGACGGGGGACTCACTTTACCGGCAGGGTCATGAAAAATATTTGTGAGCTGCTGGGAGTAGAGCAAAGATTCCACGTGCCATACCATCCACAGTCTGCGGGGATGGTTGAGAGAATGAATCGGACGCTAAAAGAGAGGCTTAAGAAGATGGTATTGCAATCAGGAAAGAACTGGCTGACCCATCTGCCTTCTATCCTGATGGCTATAAGAGGGTCTGCAGCGAAAGGTACATCATTAACTCCATATCAGTTGATGACGGGGAGAATGATGAACCTCAGCCATCCAGCAGACCCAATACTGAGTACCCCTCTGAGAGAAAGTGCTGAAAGGGATACATTTCTGGTCCAGCTGCAAGAACAAGTACAGGGTTATTTGCAATTTGCTGCAAATAACATGGCACCTAAAGAGAAGGAACAGCCTGAAAGGACTCCCATTAGCTTGAAGATTGGAGACAGGGTTATGGTGAAAAACGTTGTTTCCAAATCGTCCTGGGATGCAAACTGGACAGGACCCTTCACGGTCACTGTGGCCCTTAGCGATCAGGTGGTCAAAGTGAAGTGGATCATGGACAAAAAGGGTGCAAAAGGCATGAAAAGAAGGGAGATAGAAAAGTGGGTTCATGCTGATCAATGTAAAAGGTACTGCTGATAAGAATTGATTCCGCTCTTGTTCTTATTTTTCTTGTCCTAGTGGGGCGAAAGAATTAACAAGGTCTCTGGAAGATGGATGGAAGGATCATAATTATTATGTTGGCGATCCACCTATGCCATATAACATCTTAAATTTATTTAGACGAGCATTCGGGGATAATATGATAAGTGAGAATCCTGAGGAGAACGGTGTATTCACATTCATCAATGTTGGACTTGTTGGGCCGAAAGGGAAATCAGGGGGGCATTGAGAGAAGGAGGAAGGTTAGGATTATACCAGAGGGTCCTAAGTTACCAGATACTTACCAGTGGGGTCACCCTGGCAGTTTGCCCTACAAAGTTTCATTTGCTTTTGGACGATTTAATCCCAACTCAACATCTGGAGGACTGTCGTATAAACAGGACTTGCAGAAGATCATGCCGGAATCCCTCCAGTCGTTTGTGGAAGCAACAATATATATAAATGCAACGGGTTATTGGTTAGGGGAAAATTCCAACCTGTCTAATCCTTTGGAAGCAAAGGATATAAAATATGGGGTTTTTGGTGAAGAATTAAAAGAAAGGGAGTATGTTTTTGTGTGTGGCGTATACTGGAATAATGGGATTGATAGGACGCAGATACCCAGGAGGCTAACCCTTAGCCATAGTAAGGTGTCTGTCGGCCAAACTAGGAAGCTCCAGATGGCACATCAACGGGGTGAAAATTTCCTTGTGGGAGCGGTATCTCAATCTTATCAGTCATACAGAGAGGGACACCTGAACTGGACATGGGGGAGATTCACCTGGTTGATGTCTCACCTGAGAAGGTGGAACCTTGCATAAGTAATGCCAGTGACTACACACAAATGCATGCTCCATTAGAGAAAGGGGAACCACTACAAATAGATCTAAGCTCTTCCCAAACGCTGGCCACCAGGGTACAGTATGCCTTCACCACATGGCACTTCAACATCTCACAGTGGTTGATAAGAACATATTACCCCATATGTGCTGAATACACACTGAATCAAATGCGGTCATTGTACCAGTTGCTTGCTCCCAGAGATGTGCGGACACGGAGTGAGGTTCATCCGGGACGCTTATTTCTGAGGAGCAATCGAAAGAGGAGGGATGTATTCAGCACTATATTGGGGGGAATAGGAGCAGGGATGGGTGTTATTAATGAAGTGGATATCAGTATCCTGAGGAACAAACTCTCAGCCATAGCCTCAGACAGTAAACGGGGCTTTGTTACTTAGAGAGAGATCAATGACATCCTTAATAACATTCAACAAAGTAATGTAAATACCCAGGTTAAAGCGGCTTAAGATTTTATCTACCACTTTAAGAGGTTGGTAGAGAGTGTGGTGGTACAAGGCAAGAATGTATCATGGGCTTTGGCGTGCATGCAGGGGCAGGCGGAATTATCAACCAACATCAAGCTGATGCAGTCTCTGTATGAGGGACAGTGGCCTTATGAGTTAGCTTCACAGCTCAGTAAGATGTTGCCGAAACACATAGTTTTTACTAATCCAAAGTGGTGGTCTAATGCCTGGTTGGGCTGCGCTAGTTTGGATTATGGAAGGTGTTTGACTTCCTCGTTGATCCCATATACAGGAGTGCAGACTCGGTCTGTATATTCTGTGGTATCAATGGGCATACTGACTGGGGAGTCTACCTTGTTGCATCCGAGGCTAAATTACCCACATGTGATCAGAAAGGAGGGAAGCTGGAGACAGGTTGATATTTCCCTCCGTCTGAGACATGACCATGACGTCCTGTGTATGCCAGGTCAGTACGCAGTTGGGAAGATGCTTCACTCTGTGTTCTGGATGGGGAAAACACTGCCGGGAAGGAGCCTGTGTATTATTTGGGGCATAGAAGAGTGTGCTTCTTTGTCCTAAAGGATACCAAGTATTAACTGTAGGTATCTGTTTAACCGTTGTACGCCATGGTGTATTAAGGTGGGGACACAGACCTAAAGTCTTTGTAGTGGGTCCCATGTGGTACGTGGAGATCGATAACAATCCAAGTACCGTGTGGGGCAAAGGGACTGGTTATAATGTAACCATAGGAAATCCTGTTTCTTCGTGTGAGAAGATACGGGGTTTATTATGTGTCCGAGGAAGGGCCGTCACAAAAGGGGTAGGTCTTGTGTCTCACTTCGTAGAAGGGTTGACGCATGACTGGACCGTATGTGTCCTGCAGTACCAGTACAGAGTCTGCCTCCCTTTATAGTTGGACAGA
>BLSH010438604.1:4712-15676 GCA_018402905.1 Glandirana rugosa | reverse complement strand
GCTAGAAAATTACTTTGAACCCCCAAACATTATATATTTTTTAAAGCAGAGGCCCTACAGATTAAAATAGTGGGTGTTACAATTTTTTTTTTCAGAAAGTATTTGCGCAGCAATTTTTCAAACGCAATTTTTGGGAAAAAAAAACACTTTTTTGAATTTTAATGCACAAAAACACACTATTTTGCCCAAATTTTTGGTGAACTATAAAAGCTGATCTCATGCTGAGTGCATGGACACCAAACATGACATGCTTTAAAAATGACACACACCCGCGAAGCGGCGACACACTATATATATTTTTAAAAGTCTTTACAGGTTACCACTTTAGATCTGCAGAGGAGGTCTACTGCTAGAATTACTGCCCTCGATCTGACGTTCACATTGATACCACACATGCATGGTGAAATTGTTGTTTACATACGACACGAGACTGGCGCTTGCGTCCACCTTTGTGTGCGTGCATGGGGGGCAGGGGGGCAGGGGTGCAATTTTTTTTTTAATTAATCATTTTGCTTTTTTTTTTTTTACTCTGTCCCTTTCATATATAGATTTTTTTTATCATTTTTATTTTTATCACAGGGATTTTAAATATCCCCTATGATAAAAATAGGTATTTTCGCATATTTTTTTAAAAAAAAATTGTGGTCTACTAAACTCTAGATCTTTCCCCAGCCCTTAAAGCATCTGACCACACCAAAATCAGTGTGATAAGATGCTTCCCCAATTTCCCAATGCCACTGTTTATATCTGGCGAAACCGAAGTCACAAAATGCTCGTAGCCTCCGGTTTCTTAGGCCATGGAGATGATTGGAGCCATTCTAGTCTTCAATCAGCTCTATGGTCAGCTGGCGGAACCACCAGCTGCATTCTCACGTTCCCCGGTGGGACAGGATAGCCTGAGAAGACCAGCAACATACTAGTATGTCGCTGGTCCTTGTTGGGCATATATTGTAATGTTCTTTTTGGGTATGCCCACCATTAGAAAACCTCACTTCATCCTCCCACTTCTAATGGTGGGCATAGCCACTTTTTAAAAAAATATATCCTGGAGCATAGGGGCAATCTCCCCAATTTCCACCCAATGCCCCTATGCTCCGGTATATTTGCTCTTTTTTTAACTGTGTTGGTAAAATCACCGCCAACAGCGCTGGAGTCGCTGCTTTATGAATGGTGGGAGCAAACGCTTTTGCTGTCACCATTAATAAATCAGTGCTGCAACTAAATGGCGTAGCTGAAAAGGAATAAACAATTAATAAAACACAGTAACTTAAAAAACGACATACCTGCTAAGAAGAAAAACAAATTATAAAACGCATCAACAATAAAACATTACAGGTAAGCATTAACAAAAAAATACATACCTGCAAAGAAAACATGATAAAAACAGTAACAAACAGGTATGCATAGAAAATATTAACAATAGAGAGAGAACAGAGAGAGATTAGAGAGAGAGAGAAAAAAGAAACGTACAACTGTTTTTGGTTTTTTTATTTTATTTTTATTTGCTTTTTTTAACTTTTTTTTGTTGTTGTTGTTTTACATTTTTTTTTTTTTTTGGTATGCCTTTTTTTTTGTCACTAAAAACCGGTTCCAGGTTTGGGTCTCTCAAAATGTACTGGCATCTTTGGAGACCCTATGTACGTGTGCCTATCGCTGTGTCTACTGCACCCTACGCTAATAATTCACTAATGTGTGGTAGCGTTCAAAACAGTCATTGATGCAGAGACCAGGCTGGTCAGGACAGGTGGAACAATAACTGCGGGTGTCACGCCTGTATCCGCGTCATCTGCAGACACAAGATCTCTTTTGGGGTGTTCTGTGGCCTGGGGTACCATGGAAGACACGTGGAAAGTGCCTCCCTTCCAGCCGGCTAACTGCATTCACATTGTGAAGTGGGGGTGCATGACCATCTGGAAACAGAAGGTCTGTGATGATCTCTTCCATGAATTTGAGGAAGGATCCTGTCAGTCCTGACGCTCTGTATAAGACATAAGCATTCAGCAAAGCCAATTGAAAAAGGTATATAGACACTTTTTTGTACCAGCATCTAGCTTTACGGGTGATTAGGCACGGCACCAGTAACTGGTCATTGAGGTCCACCCCTCCCATATTTAGGTTATATTCGTGGACACAGAGGGGTTTCTCCACAAGACCAGTCGCCATAGAAATTTGGACAGTCGTATCTGCATGAAGGGAGGTCAGAACAAAAACATTCCGATTGTCCCTCTACTTCATCACGAGCAAATTATTACACTTCAAGCAGGCTCTCTCCCCCCCGACTAAGTCGGGGTTCTACCAGCCATTGGGGGAAGCCCCGGCAATTAGGTTGCACGGTGCCACATGTGCCAATCTGATGATCAAACAAGTGACTAAAAAGTGGCACGCTCATGTAATAATTGTCCACGTACAAGTGGTACCCCTTTACGAATAAGGGTGACACCAAGCTCCACACAATCTTGGCAGCGCTCCCTATGAAGTCTGGGCATCCTTCCGGCTCTACGTGACTATCTTTGCCCATATAAACCATGAAACTATGTGTATAGCCTGTGGCCCTCTCACAGAGCTTATACAGTTTGACCCCGTATCTGGCACGCTTGCTGGGGATGTACTGCTTGAAAGCAAGATGGCCAGAAAATGTAACCAGGGACTCGTCCACACACACAACTTGGTTGGGAATATAAAGTGCAGCGAACTTCTGGTTGAAGTCATTTATGAGGGACCGAGTTTTGTAGAGCCGGTCAAATTCAGGGTCACCCTGTGGACGACTGAGTTCATTGTCACTGAAGTGCATGAACCGCAAAATCTGCTCGTATCGTGCCCTGGACATGCAAGCAGACAACACGGGCATATGGTGAATTGGGTCGGTGGACCAATATGACCGCAATTCAGTTTTTTTAGTTTTGCCCATGAGGAAGGAAAGGCCCAGAAAGGTCTTACATTCTGGAACCGCGATTGGTTTCCAGTCTCTGGCAAGTGTCAAATGGGGATTTGTGGCGATGAATTGACCAGCATACAAATTGATTTGGTCCACTATAGATCTATAAAGATCTTCAGTGAAATACAGCAAATAAAAATCAATGGCCATAAAATCAGCTGTATTCACTGTGATTCCGGGTTTGGCAGTGAATGGGGGAAGTACGGGCACTGCATCAGTGGTGGGTTGGCAATCAGGGTTTGCAAGTGCGTCAGAAATGGCACTATGGGTTTTGCGGGCCAGTGTTTGTCTTCTTTGTGGCTGCTGGCATTACTCGTGCTAGCCACACCAGCTTGAACTGCACTTATGCACACACCACGTGATACTGCAGTGCTGGTTCATCTACGTCTAGTGGGTACTAGGCTGCTGGTGCTTGCCAGGTCACCAGAACGGGTAGCGGCGCTAGTACTGGCTCTCTGTTGCATACGAGAGCCCTGCGGTTCATGCACATCATTGACAGCAGAACGGGGTCTGGTACGCCTGACCAAGGACCACAACTCCGTCGTCAGAGCTATCTGACAGGGTACCGCTGCTGTCTACAGGTTCATATGCTGAGCCTAATTCTGACAATGGAGCTTCCCCATCGCTCTCATCTGTCATACTCAGCATATTGTAGGCCTCTTTGCTAGTGTACGTGCGGCCAGACATTTCAGACTTTCTAAATTTGATACATACACTAGCATGACTCACAGGCAAAAAAGCACACCTGGTTGTCAGAGCCTGTTTCAAATGCTACCAAAATCACTGTCAGATTTCACAGGGATCGGGTGTGATCTCTGCGAAGGCTGCAGATATGTGTTCTGTGTTTTGAAAGTGACAGCAATCTATTGATCCTGCAGTTGGGTGGGCTGGGTTGGGCGGAGGGGCTAAACACAGGTGCTAGCAGTTATCTGGGCTGATCCCACTAGCACTGCATTTTTTAGAATACTAGCCTAGTGGGGACGCTAATATATATCTCTATATATATATATATATATATATATATATATATATATATATATATATGCTCTAAGCTGAATACAACAGAGAGATGTCCCGATGGGCGTTTGCTAACAAAGAGAGAATTAAAGCCTTCCATCTTGGTTTAACCACTTCGAAGTTAGCCTGAATGGATGTCCTCCTGAGAATCATGTGATCTCTGTCTGGAGTAGACCCCAATGTTTTTCTAACATCTGTCTCTGGTAAGAGTATCTAGTTACCTGCGGTGATGGACACATGGTGATCTTGGTGGAGGCTAAACGATATCTTTTATATAAGCCTGTGGATACTCCGAAAGGATTTTCATTGATGGACTTTATATATGTTTTGGATTAATGACTGTTATTTTAATTGATTTATCACTTTTCACTGTTTGGATATATATCTGATCAGATTGCAGATATTGATCTGATCAGATACTACAATAATATCTAGCACCTATCTAATGTGCATGTGTGCGTGTCAGAGTACCTCACTAACTGGCCCTGCCTGGCTTTTACGCTGACCCTAATGCACACTAAAACCTAACTGGGGTCACCACCAGGCGATCGGGGGTTAAAAGTTATAAAAGGTATATAAAATAATATACGGCGGGTAATCTGATTGAAAAAAAAAACTATCTGGCTAGCTAGCGTTACCCGTGACACTTATAGGGTGATCACAGGTGACAGGAGGCAATCAAGGGGTTAAAAACATTATTGGGGGGGCAAGGGGGGTATTTACGCCTAACTAGGCATAATACTATCTACCCTAACACTGATTTAGTGTCACAAGTACAGCGATTGGTATAAATCTGATCGCTGCACTATATGACACTGTGATAGGGGGTGACAGGGAGTGAAATGGTTAACTGGGGGCGATCAGGGGGCAATCAAGGGTTTAAATGTGCCTATCTGTCCTGGTGTCAGTGTGCTGTTGTGCAACTCACGTTTCTAGATGCTCCTTCTTCCTCGCTGAAACCGAAAAGGGCTTCAGGGAGGAAGTTTAGCTCACTTCCTCTGCCTCTGTTTACATTATAGAGGCAGAGGAGCCCTATCATTGGCCTGGACCGATCGGAAGGGCCAGGCCAAAAATCATTGGCCTGGCCCTGTAGAGTGATTGGTCCTGTGTTGAATGGCGCTGTAGCGCCCGGGCCTGGAGCGCTTGCGCTCACTAGTCGTGATCGCGGCCGCCGTCATATGATGGTGGTTTGCGATATCAAACCACCTTGTCGCCGTCAACCTGCAAGTGGTTAAACAATGCTTTAATGGTGTCTGGTAGGGTGGGCCAGCGTTGCCCTCTTTTTGAATAATATTGTTACAATAAAGTCTTTTTTCACTATTCAGTAATTTCTTTGTCGGTTCTCCATATACAGTATCTCACAAATGTGAGTACACCCCTCACATTTCTGTAAATATCTTTTCATGTGACAACACTGAAGAAATTACACTTTTCTACAATGTAAAGTAGTGAGTGTACAGCTTGTATAATAGTGTAAATTTGCTGTCCTCTCAAAATAACTCAACACACAGCCATTAATGACTAAACCGCTGGCAACAAAAGTGAGTACACCCCTAAGTGAAAATGTCCAAATTGGGCCCAAAGTGTCAATATTTTGTGTGGCCAGCATTATTTTCCAGAACTGCCTTAACCCTCTTGGGCATGGAGTTCACCGGAGCTTGACCGGTCGCCACTGGAGTCCTCTTCCACTCCTCCATGATGACATCATGGAGCTGGTGAATGTTAGAGACCTTGTGCTCCTCCACCTTCCATTTGAGGATGCCCCATAGATGCTCAATAGGGTTTAGGTCTGGAGACATGCTTGGTCAGTCCATCACCTTTACCCTCAGCTTCTTTAGCAGCTTTAGCAAGGCAGTGGTCCTCTTGGAGGTGTGCTTGGGGTCATTATCATGTTGGAATACTGCCCTGCAGCCCAGTCTCCAAAGGGAAGGTATCATACTCTGCTTCAGTATGTCACAGTACATGTTGGCATTCATGGTTCCCTCAATAAACTGTAGCTCCCCAGTGCTAGCAGCACTCATGCAGCCTCAGACCATGACACTCCCACCACCATGCTTGACTGTAGGCAAGACACACTTGTCTTTGCACTCCTCACCTGGTTGCCGCCACACACACTTGACACCATGTGAACCAAATACGTTTATCTTGGTCTCATCAGACCACAGGACATGGTTCCAGTAATCCATGTCCTTAGTCTGCCTGTCTTCAGCAAACTGTTTGAGGGCTTTCTTGTGAATCATTTTTTGAAGAGGCTTCATTCTAGGATGCCAGTGTGTGGCGTATGGTCTGAGCACCGACAGGCTGACCCCCCACCCCTTCAACCTCTGCAGCAATGCTGGCAGCACTCATACGTCTATTTCCCAAGACAACCTCTGGATATGACTCTGAGAACGTGCACTCTAGTGCAGATCGTTTAGTTTTGAATCGAAATTCGGACACATTTTCCATTATTCGGAATTCGGATGAATACGAATTACTGAATTGCAATAGCGACAATATTAAATGAATCCAAAATAACGATTTGAATTGAAAAACATCGGCCCAAATTTGGTTTGAACCGAATTTGAAACCAATTTGAATCGAATTCAAAAACAATTAGAATTGAATTCGGAAACAAATTGGAAAAAAAAAACATTGATTTTCTAAAAAAGAATATAAAATTGTAAAGTAATATAATAGAATAAAAGAATAGTAATATAATAGAAAATAAGAGAGTATAATAGAATGGAAAAACAATAGATCAGAATAGATTAAAATAGAATATATAACCATTTTCTGAATTTCAAATAGAATGAATGCAAATAGAAAAGCATACACTAGAGAATGCAGGAATAGAATAAATGAATAGAATAGAAAAATAGAATATATAACCATTTTCCGAAATTCAAATAGAATAAATTCAAATTTGAATACAAAAGATTAGAATAGAAAATAATAGAATAGAACATAAGAGAATGCAATATAATAGAATTGAAAAACAATAGAAAATAATATAATAAAATAGAAAGAATATAATATATAACAGTTTTACGGAATTTCGAATAGAATTCATTCCAGTTTTGAATAGACTATAATAGACAATAATAGAAAAGAATAGAAAAGAAAATAAGAGAATAAAATAGAAAATAATAGAATAGAAAAACAATAGAACAGAAGATTAAAACAGAATATATAACCACCTTTTGAAATTTAAATTTCGAATAGCATAAATTTGAATTCAAATAGAAAAGATTAGAATAGAATAGAAAATAAGAAAATAGAATAGAACATAGGAGAATACAATAGAATGGAAAAGAATAGAATAGAATAGAAAAATAATAGAAAAGAATATAATAAAATAGAAAGAATATAATATATTACAATCTTCTGAAATTCGAATTTAGAATTTTTTTCAAATCCGGTGGAAATATTTTGAACCTGATTTTTTGAATGCAGTTTCATTTTTCGAATTCGGTAGAATTTTTTTCAAATGTGATAGAATTTTTTTCGAATGCGGTAGAAAAATAATAGAACAGAATAGATTAAAATAGAATAACCATCTTCTGAAATTTGAATTTCGAATAGAATGAATACAAATAGTCTATAAAAACGGGGTATGACCTTTGGTTAACTTCAGTTCACTTTGATACAGCAGAGGTCATGCCCACAAAAGCCTCTTATTTTATAATGTTCCCTGGTGCAGAGAGGGTTAGTGTCTGTCTTACAGTTTGTTCCCATATGGGGTGACCGGCGGGACCTCTCCTGCCAGGGAGCTATTTTTTCGTTTTGATATCTTTGCCTCTTACTTCTTCCTTTTATCCCTAAGCGGTTACCTATAGTTGCACAACAGACAATGTTTCTCTCTAACAATATCCCGTATTGTAGGCACTTGCTTGTTTTTCTTTGTGCATTTTGTACGAGAGTATAAGTTTAACAGACTTTTTATAATTGTCTCTTTTGTTGAACTTAAAAATTTTTTCAATAAAAAGTTTTGAAACGAGAATGAATACAAATAGAAAATATTATAATAGAATAGAAACGAATAGAATAGAGAATATGAGAATAAATAGAAAAGAAAAACAATAGAACACAATAGAATAAAATAGAATAAATAACCATTTTCCGAAATTCAAAATTCAAATTCAAATACAATAGATTAGAATAGAATAGAAAATAATAGAAAAGAATATAATATAAGAGAATACAATAGAATAGAATAGAAAAACAATTGAAATGAATATAATAAAATAGAAGGAATATAATATATATCGATCTTCTGAAAGTCTAATTTCAAATAGAATGAATTCCAATTTAGAATAGGCTGAAATTGAAATTGAATAGACAAGATTATAATATAATAGAAAATAATGGAATAGAATAGAATAGAAAATAAGAGAATAAAATAGAAAATAATAGAATAGAAAAACAATAGAACAGAAGATTAAAACAGAATATATAACCCTCTTCCGAAAATTGAATTTTGAATAGAATAAATTCAAATTCAAATAGAAAAGATTAGAATAGAATAGAAAATAATAGGATAGAATAGAACATAAGAGAATAGAATAGAATAGAAAAACAATAGAAAAGAATATAATAAAATAGAAAGAATATAATATATTACAATCTTCCAAAATTCAAATTTTTCATTTTTTCAAATCGGGTAGAAATTTTTTGAATCTGATAGAAATTTTTTGAATTCGGTAGAATTTTTTCCGAATGCAGTAGAAAACAATAGAACAGAATAGATTAAAATAGAATAACCATCTTCTGAAATTCGAATTAGAATAGAAACGTTTATAATAAAATAGAACAGAACAAAAGAGAATACAATAGAATAGAAAAGAAAAGAATAGAAAAAAATAGAAAAGAATATAATAAAATAGAAAGAATGTAATATATAACAATCTTCCGAAATTTGAATTTAGAATTTTTTAGATACGGTTAGAAATCATTCGAATCCGATAGAAATTTTCCAAAACTGAATTTTTTGAATGCGGTAGAGTTTTTTTCGAATGCGGTCGATTTTTTTTCGAATTTGATCGAATTTTTTCAAATTCAGGCAAATTTTTTCGAATTCGAATACGAAACGAAACGATTCCCAAAAACGAATGTAACAAATGCAACAAATTTAAACAAATTTAGTTAAATAACGAATCGATACAGAACTAAACAAATATTTTCATCCTGCACACGTCTAGTGCACTCAACTTCTTTGGTCAACCATGGTGAGGCCTGTTCTGAGTGGAACCTGTCCTGTTAAACCATTGTATGGTCTTGGCCACTCTGCTGCAGCTCAGTTTCAGGGTCTTGGCAATCTTCTTACAGCCTAGGCCATCTTTATGTAGAGCAACAATTCTTTTTTTCAGATCCTCAGAGAGTTCTTTGCCATGAGGTGCCATGTTGAACTTCCAGTGACCAGTATGAGAGAATCAGAGCGATAGCACCATATTTAACACACCTGCTCCCCATTCACACATGAGACCTTGTAACACTAATGAGTCACATGATACCGGGGAGGGAAAATGGCTAATTGGGCCTAATTTGGGCATTTTCACTTAGGGTGTGCTCACTTTTGTTGCCAGCAGTTTAGACATTAATGGCTGTGTGTTGAGTTATTTTGAGGGGACAGCAAATTTACACTGTTATACAAGCTGTACACTCACTACTTTACATTGTAGCAAAGTGTAATTTCTTCAGAGTTGTCACATGAAAAGATATAATAAAATATTTACAAAAATGTGAGGGGTGTACTCACTTTTGTGAGATACTGTACAACTCTTTTTTCTTGTTCTTAGCAATTTAGTTTGCTCTGTCCGTAGTTGTGAGATGCACTAGTTTACAATGTTTACAATGTGTTAGTGACTTTATTGTTACAATAGGAGTTCTGCTTTTAACAAGCTATTATGACACAGACACACTTAACAAAGACAACACAATATCACAAAAATAAACTGAACAAGATGCAAAACCACAAAAAATTACCAATAACAGCCTTTAGCATCAAATAAAAAAAATAAATAAAACTACACTACAATTAAAACATCCATACAATTAAAATACAACATAGAATAGATAACACAGGTTAAAATAACACACAATCAAACTACCAAATACAAATAATATACCACTTTCTCTAACACCATCCCAAATAATAACCAACACAATACCAACATACAAAGAAGAAAAGTCTGGTGAGGGATGTTTGAGAGCAAAGACCACCAAATGAGTCCAATCCAAACATAAATGTGAAAAGAAAAAAATTGGTGCTGTCAATGTATCTTTCTAGATGTTTCGATTGGGGACCCCTATGGCTGCTGTTTTCTAAACCGCTCCTCATTTTAGTTTGTTTGATCCCCTTTTAGCTTTGAACCTATACCCTTAAACAGCCCGCTTCCTTATAGAGGTCTCCTGTTTTAGACCCCGGAGATTGTCAGAGGCAGGGGGCTGTAGACTTGGGGTGACCTGTATGTCACAGCCCAGCGCGCATGGGCCCATCTCGGTAGCCCGCCCTATGACGAGGCTCCTGTTGGGCACCTTTTGGAGTCCTAGGTTGCGTGGCAACGCATGGCCTCCTCCATGTTTGCACTCCATCCTGGAGTGCAAGGAAGCGGACTCTACATGCGTCGGTGATTTTGCGATGCGTGACATGGCTCCGCCCCAATGGGTGGGGACGCAACGCGCACCGCATCATCAGGGGATCGTCATGCCCAGCCCAGGATGTCCGCATCAGCGGCGTTCGCTTCGGGTCACCAAGACCATAGGTCCCACAGTCGGTTTTACCGCTGAACCGCAGGGAGTATGGGGTCGAAGAGATATACACATGTGAGCGGATTAACACTCACCTGTGTCGACCGATTCGACTCCCATGTGGGTCAGGCTTGCGGCGACTACGCCTGTAGGACCCGACCCGTACTGCTAGGGGACTACTACGCCACGCGCAACGCAGGGGTGGGTAACCCCGCCTCGGTACAGTGCGTAGCGTTTTAGTGGCTGCGTACATCTCAGGCGAAGGAACGTGAGGTCCTACCTC
>BLSH010438581.1:3144690-3181486 GCA_018402905.1 Glandirana rugosa | reverse complement strand
AAAGAAATCATGTCTATGATGTAAGAGGGGAAGTGAAATAATATGAAGTCATTTTCTATACCTGTTCAGTTCCATTTTGTTTTATAGCAGTCATTTTAAACTAGTTAAAAGTTTTGTATAGAAGTTCTCACACACATTTCTCACCAGATAAGCAAGTTTGAGCAAAACATGTTATTTCCCCGAAATGACGCTTATTTATCTGCTAGCCAAGGTCCATTCTCGTCATGTATTTTGACTATCATTCCTGTTATGGTCTTCATTACATTTGTTATGAGAAATGTTTCATCTTATGTATTTCTGATTAGCAGAAATAAACTATATAAACGGAGAAAATAAAAGCACTGATCAGATCTTTTCTGAACAACACCACTGCCTGTCTTGTGTTCTGTTCAACCGAATCGATCTCCGAGCTCGGTGAGACGAGGACCAACCCGGGCAGGGCTATCAGTCTATCTGACCTATGAAAAGGGTACCCCAACATGCATAGTGTGCAGCTAGAGTAGGGACAGCTCAGATAGTTTCAGTGTAGTGTAATGAGACCGTGTCATTCATACATACATTAGTGTATATGTAGAGTAGGGACAGCTCAGATAGTTTCAGTGCAGTGTAGTGTAGTGAGACAGCGTCACTAATCTTTACATTATAAGCCAGAAAACAAAATATGGGGTTACCCCCATGAAAGTGGACTTTAAGGGCACACCACGAGATAACACAACACAAGTGTAATAAAATCACATGTATTTATTAGAGAATACATAAAAAGAAGCCGAAGCTTAACAATATGTATAAAATAATGGACAAAGCACAGTCCAAAGCACAGCTTATACAGAATCTCTAAATCACATTGTTGTTTATAATAAACGATACAATTTACCGAAAAACCATGATGTATAATGCAGAGCAGGTCAACGCGTATCGCTTTTTTAAGCTTCCTCAGGACCCCTCACAACATGGATTTGGATTTGAGATTACTTAATAGAAAAAAAGACATGAATATAAATATCACATACTAGTAATACAAAATGCATATCAAATGATACATGGAAAATGGAAAAAACAAGCTGGAGATGGCGTTTGATGCTTGCTATTGATCTGGCTATTGATCTGGCTACCCGTCTATCTTTTCTCCAGCTTGGACTATTGGGCCTGAGTTTTTTCCATTATACCTGAGACGGTGGCATCTGTGTTATCAGGCACTTACCACCCTACAGGTACTTGCAAATTTTGGTACCACTAATACTCCTTGAAAATATGCACAGTTTATACACAGAGTTCTTTCTTTCTTTTTTCTCAGACCATATTAGAGTTTGCCACCATTCTGTACTCCTATGTGGCTGGCTGAGGATTTGCTGAATTGCAGGTAGCTACTCGACAATGATACATATCTCCGTTAGCTCTCAATACTCTTTTTTATAGATATATATGTTTGAGGGTGATATGCACTCATTGAACATATATATCTTCTATTTATAGACCCAAATTCGCCTGTCCGGGTGCTGCACTATACCCACTGGGGGATCTTTCTGTCCTCCTGTCCGCCATAAGCGGTACTCTGTCTGAATAGAGGGTAAGTTACCTCTCCCATATATCCACCTTACCAATAGTACATATGTATCTCAAATACGCAATGTAAACAGAAGGATACTCTTTTCCTTTCTGTAGGTAGTTTGTTGAATCCATTTGGAGCTACAATAATTGATCACCTCACCATTCAGTGATTTCTTCCTTTTTGAAGATTTATGAGGCACTACTCCTTGTAGGTGCATACTACCATTGATTATCTAGAACAGAATATTTCTCATAGTAGCAAGAAAGTTTATAATATTGTTCATGATACTGAGTGCATTGTAATATAAATAATTATCCACACATTTAGGTTTTGATACACTGGTCCATCGTGATCCATGCTATACTACTCTGGTCTGATTACATCGCCCCCTGTGTCCACCCCCCTGAGTATTTCCCATGGCCATATACAGCCTACCGTAAGCATCCTTGATGCGTGCAGGCATGCAAATCTGTGTCATACTACTATACTCATGTATCATTTGATATGCATTTTGTATTACTATTATGTGATATTTTTTATTCATGTCTTTTTTTCTATTAAGTAATCTCAAATCCAAATCCATATTGTGAGGGGTCCTGAGGAAGCTTAATAAAGCGAAACGCATTGACCAGCTCTGCATTATACATCATGTTTTTTTGGTACTTTGTATCATCTATTATAAACATGGGATTTAGAGATTCTGTATAGGCTGTGCTTTGTCCATTATTTTATACATATTGTTAAGCTGTTGTTTCTCTGGCTTATAATTAGGATGGTGGCACACTCAGGAAAGCTTTCTCTTTTTCTAATCTTTACATTAGTGTATAGCTAGAGTAAGGACAGTTGAGATAGCATCAGTATAGTGACGGTTGAGCACCGTATAATTGATTGCGTTACTGCAAGTTAAACGCCGTATAGTTCTGTGTGCATTACTGCAAGTTTAACGCCATTTACTTCTGTGTGTGTTACTGCCAGTTTAACACCATATAGTTTTGTGCGTTACTGCAAGCTTAACGCTATTTACTTCTGTGTGCATTACTGCCAGTTTAATTCCATATAGTTCTGTGTGCATTACTGCAAGTTTAACGCCATATAGTTCTGTGCGTTACTGTAAGTTTAACGCCATATAGAGTTGTGTGTTACGGCAAGTTTAACGCCATATAGTTCTGTGTGTCACTCTATGTTTGACGTATTATATTGTAGTATATTATAGTGTATCCGTGGAGTGTGTCTGTGTAGTGTGAGTATTCAAATGAAAGTGCACCAAACACCACTTTACATTGATTAAAGTGTATCTACATACAGATTTACACTTTTTCTTTACATTTGCTACTAAGCACAACCCCCTCCATCCCAATAATGTCTGGGAGGACAACAAGGAGAGGCAGACATTCCCTTGGCACTGTAAGGGGACCAGCAACAAATGTGACGCCAGGCAAAGGTGGACGTGGTGGTCAGTCCTTAGGCAGGGCATCATTTCCTCTGTTTAGTGAGTTTGTCCATGCTATCCAACCACAGCATGCAGAGGAGGTGGTGGACTGGCTTACTAAACCTTCCTCATCCTCCTCATCCTCTGTCATGCAAGCAGAGACAAGTGTGCAGTCTCCTGCAGTTGCCAGAGTGGATGAACTTGCCTCCTTGTCCACATCTATTCCTGCCATAGCCCCAACATCAGCTATGGAGGAGTCAGCTGAGTTATTTGACCACAGCATCAGCCACTTGCTCCTTGATGATGCCCAGTAGAGTTGAGTGGACACCTGCATGTTTGGGTTTGTTGGGTTAGGCCGAACTTCGCGAAAAAGTTTGAGTTAGGCACCGAACTTGACCCCGGACCCCGAACCCCATTGAAGCCAATGGTGATCTGAACTTTTGGGCACCAAAATGGCTCTAAAGAAGTTCTGGAAAGGGCTCAAGGGCTGCAAAAGGAAGCAAAATTGGGGTAAGAGTAGGACAAGTGCCCTGCAAACAAATGTGGATAGGGAAATAACGTAAAATCACATTAAAAAATAAAAAAATGGAGGAGGAGGTGGAGGAGGTGGATGGAGGAGGATGTGGAGTAGGAGGTTGAGTGGCAGTGTAGGTGGAAGTGGCGGTGGAGGAGGAGGTAGCCAACACTGTTTTTTGTTTGTTTGTTTTTTTTTTCTAATTGGGGTAGCCCCCAAAATATTGAGACATATTTAAAAAAAAAAAGTATACCAATGGCTGTGTGAGGCCGGTCTAAATGTCTATTCTGCACAAGGTACAGACAAGTCTTGTGGGATCCATGCCTGGTTCATTTTAATAAACGTTAGCTTGTCCACATTGGCCGTGGACAGACGGCTGCGCTTGTCTGTGATAGCGCCCCCTGCCGTGCTAAACACACGTTCAGACAATACACTGGCTGCAGGGCAGGCCAGCGCCTCCAAGGCATAAAGGGCAAGCTCAGGCCATGTGCCCAATTTGGAAACCCAGAAGTTGAATGGGGCAGACCCATCAGTCAGTACGTGTAGGCGTGTGCACACATACTGTTCCACCATGTTGCTGAAATGCTGCCTCCTGCTAAGATGTTGCCTATCAGCTGGTGGTGCTGTTTGTTGTGGCGTGCTGCGGACAAAGCTTTTCCACATTTTGGCCATGCTAACCCTGCCTTCTGAGTTGCTGGCAATGCCACAGCTGCATTGGCAACCTCTTCCTCCTCCTCTGCCTTCGCCTTGTGCTTCCACTGAGCCCCCGGTGTCATTTGGGAATGCCCTCAGCAACGCGTCTACCAGCGTGCACTTGTAGTCATGCATCTTCCGATCACGCTCCAGTGAGGGAATTAAGGACAGCATGTTGTCCTTGTAACGGAGATACAGCAGGGTGGCCACCCAGTGATCAGCAAGTTAAAATGTGGGCAACTCGGCTGTCGTTGAGCAGGCACTGCAGCATGTAGTCGCTCATGTGTGCCAGGCTGCCCAGAGGCAAAGACAAGCTGTCCTCTGTGGGAGGTGTATCATCTGTGTCCTCCCTATCCCCCCCAGCCACGCTCCAGTGATGCCCACGAGCTACGTTGTGTGCCACCCTGCTGTGAACACAGCTCCTCCTCCTCCTCATCATCATCCTTGTCCTCCTCATCCTCCAGAACTGTGCACTGACTTGAAATGTTTTTACCTGGCCTATGCTGGTGCAGGAACCTACCCTCCAAGCCACTTGTGAATGACTAGCCTGATAACCGTGGACATTACCCCTCTTCCTCCTCCTCCTGTGCCACATCCTCTTCCATCATCGACCAAAGTGTTTTTTCAAGGAGACATAGAAGTGGGATAGTAACGCAGAGAACAGCGTCATCGGCACTGGCCATGTTGGTGGAGTACTCGAAACACCGCAATATGGTACACAGGTCTCGCATGGAGGCCCACTCATTGGTGGTGAAGTGGTGATGTTCCGCAGATTGACTGACCCGTGCGTGCTGCAGCTGAAACTCCACTATTGCCTGCTGCTGCTTGCACAGTCTCTCCAGCATGTACAAGGTGGAGTTCCACCTTGTGGGCACGTTGCATAGGAGGCGGTGAATGGGAAGGCCAAAATTCCCCTGCAGTGAAGACAGGCGAGCAGCAGCAGGGTGAGAATGCATGCACAGATGGCCTGCACTTTCTGCAGGAGCCCTGACATATCCGGGTAGTTTTTTAGAAATTTCTGCACCACCAAATTCAGCACATGTGCCAGGCAAGGGATTTGCATCAAACCAGATAGGCCCAGAGCTGCTACGAGATTTTGCCCATTATCGCACACCACCAGGCCGGGCTTGAGGCTCAGTGGCAACAACCACACATTGGTCTTTTTTCAATGCCCGTCCACAGCTCCTGCGCAGTGTGGGGTTTATCCCCCAAACATATCAGTTTTAAAACAGCCTGCTGTTGTTTCCACCTGGATGTGCTGAAGTTGGTGGTGAAGGTGTTACGCTGACCAGATGAGGAGGTGGTAGAGGAGGAGGAAGCGGAGTAGAAGTAGGAGGAAACAGGAGGCAAAGAGAAATGCCCTGCAATCCTCGGTGGCGGAAGGACATGCGCCAAACGGCTAGTCGCCTCAGGCACACCCACCACTACATTTGCCCAATGTGCAGTTAGCGACATATAGCGTCCCTGCCCGTGCTTACTGGTCCACGTATCAGTGGTTATGTGGACCTTGCCACAGATGGCGTTGAGCAGTGCACACTTGAACTTGTCCCCAACTGGTTTGTGCAGGGAAGGGATGGCTCGCCTGGAAAAGTAGTGGCGGCTGGGAACCACATACTGTGGGACAGACACCACCATCAGGTTTTTAAAAATGTCCGTGTCCACCAGACGGAATGACAGCATTTCAAAGTCCAGGAATTTTGAAATGCTGGCATTCAGGGCCAGGGATCGTGGGTGGGTAGGGGGGTACTTCCTCTTTCTCTCCAGTGTTTGGGAGATGGAGAGCTGTAAGCTTCCATCGGACCATGTGGAAATGCTTGGTGATGGAGGCAGACATGGTGGCGTTGCTGTCACATCGTCTGTTTGCTGGGTGGCAGGTGACACTGGCACTGTAGAGGTGGAAAAAGAGGCCGAGGCAGCAGCAGAAGAGGAAGCAGGAGGAGGCCGAGACCTTTTTTTTGAGGTGCTTATTCCACTGCAGCTCATGCTTTGCATGTAGATGCCTGGTCATGCAGGTTGTACTCAGGTTTAGAACATTTATGCCTCACTTCAGACTCGTGTCGTGTCATCAGCACATTGTCTGAAGAACTGCCACACCGGGGAACTCCTTTGAGCTGCCTTTGGTGTGCTAGGTCCCTGGGGGCGGTGAGTAGTAGCAGGCGTACTGTCTAGGGGACGGTCGCTCCACTTTTGCAACCTGCTTCCTCTTTTGCTATGCTGGTGCCTCTGTGCGACCACCACCTCTTCCTCCAAACTGCACACGTCACTCGCACTAGACCTTCATTCCATGTGGGGTCTAGGACCTCATCATCCTCCACATCATCTTCCACCCACCCTTCACCACTGCCCTCCTTGTCAGTCTGCACACTGTAGAAAGCCGCAGCAGTTGGCACCTGTGTTTCGTCATCATCAGAGACGTGCTCCATGTCCTTATTCCTGAAACAGAAGTGATTGGTCATCGGTGCACTCATTGTCTTCCACTTCTGGGACAGTTCTATGTGGATGGTCCACGGAAAGCACACCAGCAGAGTCATCAAAAAGCATAAGAGACTGCTGCATGACTTTGGGCTCAGACTGCTTGTCTGATTTACAAGGGGCTGAGGTGAAAGGCAGATGGCCATGGGGTTCAGGTGCCAACTCTGAGCTTTCATCAAGGGACCGGGAGGGAGACAATGTGAAGGAACTGGAGGCATTGTCAGCCACCCAATCTACTATCGCCTACTTGTTCTGGCCTCACCATTCATTGAGTGGCTTTTGGGCCTACCATATAATGTTGACGGTTTTGTCGGCTACCAGCACCTGAGGAAGGTGTTTCACTTGTGCGTGTAGCTGGCACAAATCAACCATGTCCTCTCCTTGCAACAGGAACTTCACCAACACCACCAACACCAGCAGCACCACGACCAGGACCACGTCCCTTATTTGAAGCTCTCCGAATTCTGGACGCAAATGTGCTATGTAGCAATATTTATTAATGATAAAAAAAAAAGAATAATACATTTTTTTTTTTTAAACCAGCAGTGTAGATGCACTTTTTATTTCTGTGCAAGAAATGCACCGCTGGCCGCAAATGTAGTATTTGGAATATTTTTTTTTTTTAAGCCAGCAATGTAGACGCACTTTTTATTTTTGCGCAAGAAATGCACAGCACGGTGCAAATGTACTATGAAGCAGTATTTATTAATACTAAAAAAAAAATAATTTTTATTATTATTATTTTTTTTTTTTAAACAGCAACATAAACGCACTTTTTATTTTTGTGCAAGAAATGCACCGCTCACACCAGCAGCAGGAACCACTCCCTACACCAGTATGAGATGATTTTAGAAAGCTAATCTGTTCCTCACAGCACCGACAGGAACCTCTCCCTACACCAGTATGAGATGATTTTAGAACGCTAATCTGTCCCTCATAGCACCGACAGGAACCTGTCCCTATTCCAGTATAAGATGATTTTAGAACGATAATCTGTCCCTCTCGGCACCGACAGGAACCTGTCCCTACTGCAGTATGAGATGATTTTAGAACGATAATCTGTCCCTCACAGCACGACAGGCACCACTCCCTACTGCAGTATGAGATGATTTTAGAATGATAATCTGTTCTTCACTGCACCGACAGGAACCTGTCCCTACACCAGTATGAGATGATTTTAGAACACTAATCTGTCCCTCACAGCACTGACAGGAACCTGTCCCTGCCGCAGTATGAGATGATTTTAGAACGATAATCTATCCCTCCCCAATTTCAGAGAACAGATATAGCAATTAAAAAATAACATATTCAATTGCTACACAAGCCATATTCTAATGTTAATAATAATTACCTCTTCTTTTCAAACTACAATGCTGTAATGTTCAGTAGAAATCAATGCAACATGGCAACCTGGAGGCATTCCATAAACTGCTGGTGTACAGAACACCCCCAGAAATGTAATTTCCTGTTTGAGTGAAGAATTCTACACTAGATAGCCAGGAACCTGTCCCCACTCCAGTATGAGATGATTTTAGAACGATAATCTGTCCCTCACAGCACCGCCAGGAACCTGTCCCTACTCCAGTATGAGATGATTTTAGAACGATAATCTGTCCCTCACAGCACTGACAGGAACCTGTCCCTACTGCAGTATGAGATGATTTCAGAACGATAATCTGTCCCTCAAAGCACCGCCAGGAACCTGTCCCTAATGCAGTATGAGATGTTTTTAGACCGCTAATCTGTCCCTCACAGCACCGACAGGAACCTGTCCCTAATGCAGTATGAGATGTTTTTAGAACGCTAATCTGTCCCTCACAGCACCGACAGGAACCTGTCCCTACTGCAGATTGGGATGATTTTAGAACGATAATCTGTCCCTCACAGCATCGCCAGTAATCTGTCCCTACTGGAGTATGAGATGATTTTAGAACGATAATCTGTCCCTCACAGCACCGACAGGCACCACTCCCTACTGCAGTATGAGATGATTTTAGAACGATAATCTGTCCCTCACAGCACCGACAGGAACCTCTCCCTACACCAATATGAGATGATTTTAGAACGCTAATCTGTCCCTCAGAGCACTGACAGGAACCTGTCCCTGCCACAGTATGAGATGATTTTAGAATGATAATCTGTCCCTCACAGCACCGCCAGGAACCTGTCCCTACTCCAGTATGAGATGATTTTAGAACGATAATCTGTCCCTCACAGCACCGACAGGAACCTCTCCCTACCGCAGATTGGGATGATTTTAGAACGATAATCTGTCCCTCATAGCACTGACAGGAACCTCTCCCTACTGCAGTATGAGATGATTTTAGAACGATAATCTGTCCCTCACAGCACTGACAGGAACCTGTCCCTACTGCAGTATGAAATTATTTTAAAACGCTAATCTGTCTCTCACAGCACTGACAGGAACCTGTCCCTGCCGCAGTATGAGATGATTCTAGAATGATAATCTGTCCCTCACAGCACCGCCAGGAACCTGTCTGTTAGAAGACTGTGCGGAGGGTTAATCACATTTGATTGTTGTTTCCTCTAGTTCCTAGAGGAGCACCTCTATTTGAACTTCCTGCTTCCTGTAGCAAGTGCTGTCTGATCTACAGCGTGTTAGTGAGTTCCTGTGACCTGTTTTTCCAGTCTTCCTGTATCTGTGACCCGGCTTGCCTGACCTCTGATTGAACCCTGCCTGCACTGACCCTCTGCCTGCCTACGACCACGTCTCTGTCTAACCCTCTTGTACCCATCCTGAACCACCACCCTTCTACCTGCACGAGTTCCAGTGGACCTTCACCTGCCATCGGTGGCCAAGTCCAGCCCTCGATCCCCCCTGTGCTCCAGAGCTCCCTGTCTTCACTACCAGGGGCTCTTGAACCTGGGCCGCTAGTGAGGTTGCTCCCGCATAAGCCAGACTCAACCACCAGGTACGTGACAGTATCAGACAGCCACGTTTGAGTCTGCACGGGGCCCTCTATCATGGAGGAAGTGTGTGTCCATCTTACTGGCCTGTCTCAAGCAGTCAGGGGCCTCCAGGATGAATATGTCCGCCTGGAAAGACAAGTTCAGGATCTGGCATCAACATCAGCTGATCCCTGGTCTCATCCCGTATCTCAGTGACTTTTCCTATGGAACCCAGAGTGCCCATGCCCGAGTGGTTTACGGGGGACCGCCAGAGCTTCCGGGCGTTTCAGACTTCCTGTGAGCTATACTTTTCCCTGCAACTCCGCACCTTCTCCCTAGAGTCAGCCAAAGTGGGCTTCGTGATCTCGCTCCTCCGAGATGGGCCCCAGGCCTGGGCTCACCGGTTATTAGAGCAGAAAGACCCGGAGACCTCAACCCTGGAGCGCTTCTTCCAAGCCATGTCTCAGTTATATGAGGACCCCCATCTGTCCGCAACAGTGGAGACCATGCTTCACACGCTCCAGCAGGGCCACAGTACAACAGAGGAGTATGTCTCTGAGTTTCGGCAATGGAGCGCCGATACAGCCTGGAAGGGCCCGGCCCTCTGTTACCAGTTCCGTCTGGGGCTCTCAGAGCCGCTCAAGGATGAGTTGGCCCGCGTCTGGGTTCCTCATACCCTGGACGCACTAGTCAATTTGGCCATTCAGATTGACCGCCGCCTGCGGGAACGCAAAGCGGAGAGAGCTGCTGCGCTCCCGTGGCCCTCTCAGTGGACACCCAGTCCTCCCACGACCTCCTCCTCCTCTCCACATGGACACTTGGAACCACGGCAGCATGGGTGTCCCCACCTCTCCCTGTCATCTGAAGAGCGACTGAGGCGCATGACTTTCGGTCTGTGCTTGTACTGCGGGGAATCCGGACATCGAATCCGGGACTGCCCGGCCAAGGGCCTTACCCCAGTCGCAGGGAACGTGCTGTCTCTACCCGACACCAAGTCTCCCCTTGTCCTCTCCTTGTCCCTCCAGCTGCCCGGCGGAATCGTGCAGGTCCCAGCCATCCTGGATACAGGGGCCTGCAATTGCTTTGTGGATCTCGCTTTTGCCACCCAGCCTCTCATTCCGCTCCGAACCAAGGACCACCCAGTGGTCATCCGGTTGGCCGAAGGGTCGACTATCAGATCTGGTGCAGTGACCCAGGAAACGCTTCCTATTTCTGCCAGCACAAGTGGGGGTCATGCGGAATTCTTACTGCTGGATGTTATCTCGTCCCCACTGTTCCCGGTTATCCTTGGCCTCCCCTGGTTCCGGACCCACTGCCCTCTGATCAATTGGAACACCGGGGAGGTGCAGTTCCGGTCACCATACTGCCTCAGCCACTGTCTGCCCCAGTCTCCACCAGACCCCCCAGCACTCCTTAGTATGGACTCAGACCCTGATCTGGAAAACCGCTCCATGGTTCCTGAAGTCTACCACGACTACTTAGATGTTTTTAGTAAGAAGGGGGCCGATACCCTACCTCCACACAGGTCATATGACTGCCCAATCGACCTGCTACCAGGGGCAGAAGTCCCGTTCGGCCGGATTTTTCCCTTGTCCGAAGTGGAATTAGTGGCTCTCAAAGCCTACCTAGATGAAAGCTTGGGTAAAGGCTTCATCCGGCCTTCCACGTCATCCGCAGGAGCGGGGATATTCTTCGTAGAGAAGAAGGACCATTCACTCCGGCCTTGTATCGACCTCAACAAGGTCACTATAAAGAACAGTTACCCCTAGTTCCAGAACTCTTTCAGAGGCTTGGTTCAGCTAAAGTGTTCACCAAGCTAGACCTCCGTGGAGTCTACAATTATACGAATATGGGAGGGGGATGAGTGGAAGACGGCCTTTCGTACTCGCTTCGGCCATTTCAAGTACCTGCTCATGCCATTTGGGCTCTGCAACGACCCAGCAACTTTTCAACATCTGATTAATGATGTCTTCAGGGACTACCTAGACATGTTTGTGGTTGTTTACCTCGACAACATCTTCGTCTTCTCCCCCTCCCTAGAGGAACACCGCAGGCATGTAAAGAGTGTTCTAGGCCGCTTACGTGAACACGGGCTATATGCTAAGGCAGAGAAGTGCACCTTCGAATGTGCGGACATTTCCTTCTTAGGCTTCCACATTTCTACGAAAGGCACCACCATGGATCCATAAAAAGTTGCTTCCATCATCGATTGGCCAGCGCCAGTTGACAAGAAGGGTACAGCGCTTCGTAGGATTTGCCAATTTTTATAGGAAGTTTATTCGGGGATTTTCAGCGGTCATCGCTCCTATAACACAGCTTACGAAGCAGAATACTCGCTTTACCTGGTCCACGGAAGCACAGGCAGCCTTCCAGCATTTGAAGAAGCTATTTACCTCTGCTCCTGTTCTTAAGCATCCCGATCCGGCACTACCTTATATCTTAGAGGTGGACCCTTCAGAGACCGCAGTCAGGGTCCTATACCAGAGACAGGGCCCAAAGGCTCTACTCCACCCCATCGCCTTCTTCTCTCGGAAGCTTGCCATGCCCGAGAGAAACTATGACGTTGGGGACAGAGAATTGCTCGCTATCAAGACCGCCTTGGAGGAATTGCGGTATCTTCTTGAAGGAGCAGCACACCCCATTCTGGTCTTTACTGACCACAGAAATTTGGAGTACCTGCGGACGGCTAAGAGGCTCAGACCTCATCAGGCCCGATGGGCCTTGTTTTTCTCCCGCTTCCAGCTCCACATAACCTATAGGCCTGGGTCCAAAAATGTGAAGCAGGACGCGCTGTCCCGAATGTTCCTTGACCCTGTGGAAGCTTCTCCTCCGGACACCATCCTCCCAGCTCACAGCTTCTTACTGGTCCAGGAGGGCCTCTTAACGCAAATCAGGCGGGCGCTGGCTGGTCAAACGGAGGATCAACATTGTGGCTTACGAGCTGGACCAAAGTGCATCCGGTATTTCACGTAAACCTGCTTAAACCAGTGACTAAGGATCCCTTCCTGGGGCGGAAAACAGGCCCACCAGAGCCAGTCCTGGTGGATGGAGAGGAAGAGTTCAAGGTGGAAACTATCCTTGATTGCAGGAGGAGAGGTGGCACCATCCAATACCTGGTTAAATGAAGGGGCTATGAGCCTGAAGAGAGCTCTTGGGAGCCTGAAGAAAATTTACACGCAGAGGCGCTGATCAGGACCTTCTGAAGAAGGAACCCGACCAAGAAAACCCGTTTGGGCATCCGGAGGCTGCCCCTTGGGGGGGCAATGTTAGAAGACTGTGCGGAGGGTTAATCACATTTGATTGTTGTTTCCTCTAGTTCCTAGAGGAGCAGCTCTATTTGAACTTCCTGCTTCCTGTAGCAAGTGCTGTCTGATCTACAGCGTGTTAGTGAGTTCCTGTGACATGTATTTCCAGTCTTCCTGTATCTGTGACCCGGCTTGCCTGACCTCTGATTGAACCCTCCCTGCACCGACCCTCTGCCTGCCTACGACCACGTCTCTGCCTAACCCTCTTGTACCTCAGCTGCCCGCACATTGCCGACCCTGCCTGTACCCAACTATCCGCTTGCCTGAACCACTTGTACCGCACCGCCAGCCCATTATCGATCCAGCCTGAACCACCACCCTTCTACCTGCACGAGTTCCAGTGGGCCTTCACCTGCCATCTGTGACCAAGTCCAGCCTTCGTGCCCACCTGTGCTCCAGAGCTCCCTGTCTTCACTACCAGAGGCTCTTGAACCAGGGCCGCAAGTGAGGTTGCCCCCGCATAAGCCAGACTCAACCACCAGGTACGTGACACTGTCCCTACTCCAGTATGAGATGATTTTAGAATGATGATCTGTCCCTCACAACACCAACAGGAACCTGTCCCTACTGCAGTATGAGATGATTTTAGAAGGATAAACTGTCCCTCACAGCACCGATAGGGACCTCTCCCTACACCAGTAAGATGATTTTAGAACGCTAATCTGTTCCTCGCAGCACCAATAGGAACCTGTTCCTACTACAGTATGAGATGATTTTAGAACGATAATCTGTCCCTCACAGCACTGACAGGAACCTGTCCCTACTGCCGTATGAGATGATTTTAGAACGATAATCTGTCCCTCACAGCACCGACAAGAACCTCTCCCTACTGCAGTATGAAATGGATTTTAGAACGCTAATCTGTCCCTCACAGCACCGCCCGGAACCTGTCCCTACTCCACTATGAGATGATTTTAGAACG
The DNA here is from genome assembly GCA_018402905.1 of Glandirana rugosa. Classification (NCBI taxonomy): domain Eukaryota; kingdom Metazoa; phylum Chordata; class Amphibia; order Anura; family Ranidae; genus Glandirana; species Glandirana rugosa. The sequence goes on along the minus strand of BLSH010438581.1, from coordinate 3,167,692 downwards.
ATAATCTGTCCCTCACTGCACCGACAGGAACTTGTCCCTACTGCCGTATGAGATGATTTTAGAACGATAATCTGTCCCTCACAGCACCGACAGGAACCTCTCCCTACTCCAGTATGAGATGATTTTAGAACGATAATCTGTCCCTCACGGTACCGACAGGAACCTGTCCCTACTGCAGTATGAGATGATTTAGAACGATAATCTGTCCCTCACAGCCACGACAGGAACCTCTCCCTACTCCAATATGAGATGATTTTAGAACGATAATCTGTCCCTCATAGCACCGCCAGGAACCTATCCCTACTGCAGTATGAGATGATTTTAGAACAATAATCTGTCCCTCACCGCACCGGTAGGAACCTGTCCCTACTGCAGTATGAGATGATTTTAGAACAATAATCTGTCCCTCACAGCACCGCCAGGAACCTGTTCCTACTGCAGTATGAGATGATTTTAGAACGATAATCTGTCCCTCACAGCACCGACAGGAACCTATCCCTAATGCAGTATGGGATAATATTAGAATGCTAATATTTCCCTCACAGCACCAGGAACCTGTTCCTAATGCAATATGAGATGCTATTCGAACGGTAATCTTTCCCTCACAGCACCAGGAACCTGTCCCTAATGCAGTATGAGATGATTTTAGAACGATAATCTGTCCCTCACAGCACCACCAGGAACCTGTCTCTAATGCAGGATGAGATGATATTAGAATGCTAATCTTTCCCTCACAGCACCTCCAGGAACCTGTCTCTAATGCAGGATGAGATGTTATTAGAACGATAATGCGTCCCTCACAGCACCAGCAACCTGTCCCTACTCCAGTATCAGATGATTTTAGAATGTTAATCTCTCCCTCACAGCAGCGCCATGAACCTCTCCCTACTCCAGTATGAGACGATGTGACATGCGGCACTACGTGACTCCAGGCATGGCTGTGATGGCTTCTAAGGGCAAATGAGTGAAACGCTTGTTGATTGGCTGCCCTGCTGCTATTCAACAGGCGCCAAAAATAGTCTGGGTCACATGATGCTCTGGCCAATCATAGCCATGCCATTAGTAGACATTGCTGTGATGGCTTCTAAGCGCAAACGAGTGAAATGCTTGTTGATTGGCTGCCCTGCAGCTATTGAACAGGAGCCAAAAAATACCCGAATACTGAACCCGATCCCGGACTTTTTTGGCAATGTTCGGGATCGGGTTCGGGGCACGGACACCCTAAAGACTTTACAGTCCGGGTTCGCTAAGCTCTAATGCCCAGCCATTACTGGATTCAGATGTTGGTTCTGAGTTTGAGGATGACAGGAACATGAGCCTAGAGAGAGGAGAGAACACTGGTAGACAAATTGGCATTCATGTTCCCCCAGCCGCAGCATATTGCCAAGTTGTCTCCAGTGGTAATGATGTTGATGAAGATGTAAGAGATGGAGATGATGATGATGATGATGATGATGAGGTCACTGATGCGACTTGGGTGCCAGATAGGGCAGAGGAGGAAACTGAAAGTAAGGCGGCACAACCCCAAGGAGGCCGACATCAAGAAAGAGTAGAGAGTAGCCACCCTATTCCATTACATTCTGCAGCGGTTATCTCCCAGCCCACTTCCCAAAGCTCAGCTGCCTGAGCCTTTTTCAGCACATCTGCAGCAGATCACACTGTTGCTATCTGCAAACTGTGTCTGCCATTTGGGTACCACATGCTTAACAAGGCATTTAATGTCCAACCACTCAGCCCATTGGCAAGAGCACCTAAAAGCCATACATATGGGGCACAAATCTGTCCCTCCTACTCCTACTTACCCACTTCAGTCTGCCCCTGCTATGCCGAGTCATTACCTCTCAGCAGCCTCCACTGACAGGGATGATGGTATAGCACAGGGTGTCATGAGCAGCACGTACCAGTACGAATGCATCAGCGCGTTCCGGTACGAACGGTCGTTCCCGTACAAATGATCGGAAGGAAGTCGCAGGTGCGCATGCAACGGGACAAGACGGCCCACGTACATGCGGAATAGGCGCATACGCAGTGTCCAATAGGATTCCTTGGGGCACTATAAAAGGCTGCTCATTCTGCCCCTTAATTTCTGGATCGTCTTCAGCTCTCCTGAGTTCCAGACCTTGCATTCCTGTGATTCTGCTTGATTCCTGTTGTGACCCGGCGTGGCTCTTGGACTTCCCCTAGCTCTCTCCTTTGTTGACCCTTGGCTTGCTCCTGGACTTCTTCCTGCCTGATTTCCAGTTTATGACCTTGGCTTGTTTAACGGACTTTGCTTCCTTCCTGATTCCTGGTGTATGACCCTTGGCCTGGCTTACGGATCCGCCTTTTCCTTCCTTCCTGCACATGATTGGCAACCTGCATTTGGAACTGTACCTGCCCTGCACGTGCTTACCTGGTGCAACCCTGCCGACCACCTGCCTGGTGCCCGTCCCAGTGACCGTTGCCTTGTCTCACCAGCCTTCAGGGATATCACCACTGTTTCCAGCTGACAAACCATCCTGCACGCTTCATCCATCTACTCCGGTGACCCGTGCTTCTTTGCACACTGTACCCTCTGCCTCCACTCCAGAGGTACGCTGCGTTCAGCTACAAGGGGAGCCTCTCTTGGCATCTCAGCCTCGGATCAGGTACATGACACAGGGTGTCCCAGGTCCTAGCAGCAAATCTGCCAGCAGCACACCACCAGCTGTAGACTGTAGCCGGCAAATTTCTCTGCCCCATCTGCTGCAGCGGAAAAAAAAAATACAGTCCCTGCCACCCACATGCCCAGCGTCTAAATGCAAGCTTGTCAAAGCTGATGGCTCTTCAACTTCTGCCTTTCAGCCTGGTGGATTCTGCCCCTTCCGTGAAATGTGCTGTACCACAATGGCAGGTTCCCAGTCACTACTACTTTCTACCTAAGGCCGTTCCATCTCTCTACCATCACATGGAAGGGAATGTTCTGGCATCGTTGGGCAAGGCATTCAGCCAAAAAGTCCACCTTACTGCTGACACGTGGTCCAGCAAGAATGGGCAGGGATGAAATATTTTGCTCACAGCACACTGGGTAACGCTGCTTGCAACTCGGAAGGATGCAGTACAGGGCTCGATGCTGCAGCTTGTTGTGCCCTCACATCTCCATACAGCTGGTGATGATGATGCAAGACCTGTGAGCTCTACCCCCTCCTCTTCCTCCGCCACCTCCATGCCCTCCTCTGCAGAATTGTCCTATGAACATCACATACCCCCTAAGCATTCAAAGGGCTATTACATGAGTCAGGCTAAAAGGTGCCATGCAGTGCTTCAGCTGGTGTTTCTAGGGGACAGGAACCACACCAGAGCAGAGATTTTTGCAGCTCTGCAGGGACAGGCCCAGAGGTGGTTCACACCATACGAGCTGGAGCCAGGAATGGCGGTGTTCAATAATGGCTCAAACCTACTGTCCACCCTTAGACAGGGAAAGTTGACACATGTGCCATGCCTGGCACATGTACTCAATTTGGTGGTGCAGCATTTCCTAAATACGTACCCAGGATATGAAGATGTGCTAAAGCTGGCCAGAAGAGTCTAGCCATGTCAGGCAGTCATACACAGCCAGTGCTCGATTGGCTAAAATACAGTGGGAATTCCGCTTGCCCACAAGCCGCATGACTTGTGACATGCCCAACAGGTGGAACTCGACTTTGGCAATGCTGCAGTGGCTATACATGCAGCAGAGGGCTGCCAACGAGTACCTGTGTGAGTATGGCAGGAAGACAGGCTCAGACCGCCTCAGCTTTTTTTCGCCACGCCAATGGCTGATCATTAAGGATGCATGCACTGTACTGTCCCCATTTGAGGAGGCCACAAGGCTAGTGAGCCATGACAGTGCATGCATCAGTGACACAATCCCTGTCATGTTCCTGCGGGAGCAGACTCTGTGTGGCATTATGAACTGGGCACTGGAGGCCGAGCAGCAGGAGGAAGAGGAGGACTTCCTTTCCTCTCAAGGCCCACTTTATCCAGACACCATCATTCCTATGTCACAGAACACACAGGAGGAGAGAGGAGAGAGGGGAGGAGGATGAGGAGGAAAATTCTGGCAGTTTCGCAGGTTTGGAAGAAGAGGAAGACATGCGTCAATCTGTAAGCGATGGCTTTCCATCCCCAGGACCTTTGGCAGTAGTATGTGGCTGGGAGGAGGAAGTTCCAGATGCTGTCATCCTGAGTGACCCTGCTTCTCAAGCCTCAGCAAATTTGAGGTGCATGAGCAACCTCATGCTTCAAAGCCTTCGAAAGGACCCAAGAATACATGGTACAAAGGAGAAGGATCATTACTGGTTGGCAACCATCCTTGACCACCGCTATAAGGGGAAGGTCTCAGAGCTCATCCAGTCCCCCCAGAGAGTGCAGAAAATTAAATCTCTTGAGGACACATTAAAGAGGATTTTTTTGAATGTTTTTCCTGACTCCAGTAGGTTACAGTGTTGTGGAAAACGTCGTTTTGAGGCTTCTGTTAGTTGGAGAAGGTGTCTGCCTAAGTGATGCAATTCAGAATTTTTTTAGTCCTCGCCGCCCAGGGCTGTCAACTTCAACATCCCATCAGCAGCATCTGCATCACATGGTGGACAATTACCTCAGGCCAAAACAGTGATGGAGAGCTTTCCAGTTGATGATCCACTGGCTTACTGGGTCATGAGAATAGACCACTGGCCAGAGCTTGCCCAGTATGCTATTGAGTTGTTGGGATGCCCTGCATCCAGCGTGCTTTCAGAACGAGCATTCAGTGCTGCAGGAGGTTTGGTTACTGATCATAGAATGCGTCTGTCCACAGACTCCGTGGACCATTTGACTTTTAGCATAATTAATCAGTCCTGGATTACCAGCTATGAAGCCCCTGATTCCGTTGTCACTGGTTAAGTGTTTTTGGGATGTGGAATCTCTGCTGGATTTCAAGGCGGCCTAGCTTTGAGGGTGTTCAATCATTTCATCTGGAAAAATGTTTTTGGTATAGGTTTCATGGGGACAATTAACACCCAAAGACCATTTTTCAGCACCTGTTTGACAGATGCATATCATTGCAATTTTTTGCCTTCATCAAGAGCAGCTCTATAGTGTTACGGTGGGAAGGCGCCACCGACCCCCAAAGACCAATTTTTCTATACCTGTTTGACAGGTGCATATCATTGCAATTTTTTTTGCAAAAAGGCCAATTATTGTCTTCATAAAGAGCACCTCTATAGGGTTATGGTACGAATGCACCACCGATACCCAAAGCCCAATTTTTACGCACACATTACTTCTATCCAAAGTCAAAGTGACACCATAATTTATCCAAAAATCTCTAATCTTGTTCCCAGTGCACTGCATTGTGGCCTCATCATACACAGTGGCTCCGCAGCTGTTACTGAGCAAAATAAAGGCAGCTTGCAGGGAAAATTTCATTTTTTTTACTTTATAAATGCAATTATTGCTGCAGCAGATTCTAGACATGGTACAGATCTGCCACTTTACGGTTAGACTAAGGGGACCCCCCAGGCACTATATTGGAAGGAATTTTTCATTGTTGTGCTTTCACTTAAAAAAAAAAAAAATCACTGCTCCTTTAAAAATGAAACTTTTTTTTCATTGATACATGTCCCCCAGGGTAGGACCCGAGCCCCTATAACCATTGTATGCCCAATTACTTTTGAAATTACCTTCAAAATGGGCACTTTTTATTTTTGATGTTCGGGTCCCATTGACTTTAATGGGGTTCAGTTTTCGGGTCCAAACTTTTACGATGTTTGAAAGTTCTGGTGCGAACTGAACAGGGGTCCATCTGGCCCATCCCTAATCTGAATATCAATCCTGATGTATTGACAGCCTACGTCATTTCTTGAGGCCCGAAAATGTCAGAACAGTACAAATGTCCCACTAATGACCCCTTTTTGGAAAGTAGACAGTCCAAGGTATTTAGTAAGAGGCATGGCAAGTTTTTTGAAGCTATAATATTTTGTCACCATTTTTTGGAAAATGAAGACATTTAGAAAAAACATTTTTTTCACATTTTTTTACATGCTGTCACCAGTGCAGTACAGCGTCATTATGCAACTGGTGTGGCGATGATCAAGGACACTGACTGGTGACAGTATGTATGTTTATTACATTTTTTTTCTGTTTGTTTTTATTTATTTTTTATTTTTTACATACACTGACCAGAGCAATACAGTGTTACCACGGTAACACTGTACTACTCAAAGAAGGTGATCAGGATTTTTTTTTTTTTTTTTTTACACACTGATTGCTTATAACCATGAATTTTACAGTTGTAAGCAACCATGGATGAAAGTTACTCATTCAGTGTTTACTATTGTGATTAGCCACAGCTAATCACATGGTACAGATGGGCTGTGACTGGCCCTGTCTGTAGCATGAGACCACTGTGGCCAATCACAGCAAATCACATGACAATTACACACAATAAAAGGCATGTAACAAAATATTTTAGTGACCTGTCATCAGCAGTGTCCATTGGACAGATCAAGTTGCGAGGCAGTCATATCACACCCTCCCAGAACAACACTGCTCCCGCCCATCATTTTACAATAGGCTGGGAGGGAAGTCCTAGCACTTAGGCTCCATTTGATAATCGGAGGATTAGTGCACAAGGACCAGGTTGGGTTCATCCCAAGACGTCAGGCCCCCGATAATATCAGGAGAGTGGTTTTATTACAACACTTTGTGAAAGCCCGCAATATACCCCTACACCTTCTCTCACCAGATATTAGGAAGATATTTGACACCGTCTCCTGGCCTCATTTACAGTTTATCCTCCAACGCTGGGGGTTCGGTCCAAATTTTTTGCAATGGGTTTCGTCCTTGTATGACCGCCCATAGGCTTACATTACATATGCAGGGTTTCACTCAGAATGCTTTTCAATCCAACTGAGCACTAGGCAGGGGTGCCCACTCTCCCCCCTGCTTTTTGCCCTAGCGATCGAGTCCCTGGCGATTTTGATAAGGAGGAATCCGATATAAAGGGTTTAGAAATTGCCTCCAATCAGTACAAAATATGCCTATTTGCTGATGATGCTTTATTAACTATTTCCTCCCCGTGAACAACACTCTCCAACCTATTAAAATTATTAGACAAATTTGCTACAATGTCTGGACTGGAAATTAACCCAGCTAAGTCAAAGGCTCTCAATATGTCCCTGCCCCAGGAGGAATTCAACTGCCTTAAGGACACCTTTCATTTTCAGTGGTCGGCTTCCTCTATCCAGTACCTGGGTATTAAACTAACTTGGAACCCTTTGGAACCTATACCGAGCCAACTACCTTCTTATTTTGTCGCATATCTCTTCCCTGTTAGCTCTCTGGCAACCGTTATGCGTTTCATGGTTTGGTCACATAACAGAGATTAAGATGACACTGCTACCTAAGTTATTGTATCTATTTCGAGTTCTCCCAATTATGAACCCAGCTTATTATTTTCAGATTTTCCAGAAATGAGAACACAAATACATATGGGGTAACACTATGCCTAGATATTCAAGCACAACATGGAAACACTGCCAATACCCATATCATGTAATTTGATTGGTTTACACTTAAAAAATCAGCACAGCACGACAAATTATCAGACCCTGATATTCATAGACAGTTGTAAAAATCACTGGTTTTTACAAACTGTCAGTAAATTTACTGGCGGCTGGCAACCCTACTTGGGAGTCCCCAACTTCCTTAGATACTATCAGTCATCCCAGCTAGCTCAAATAACTCTATATCACGCAACGGCTGAGTCACCAATATGGGTAGCACTGGAGGCTGCTGACTCACATCCATTACTGATATCAAATTTGTTGTGGATGACACGCGCCGACCGAGGCCCTATTTCTAATCCGATAACCCAACACTCTCTGTCAGTATGGGACAAGCTATGAGAACCATGTAAGCTAGTGTCTCCCCCCATCCCACTACTCTCTTTCTTACTCCACCCTAGATTTGACCCAGCCTAATCTGACCCGGCATCTTTTCAACTATGGTCCCACTTAGGTATGACCCGTATACTTGACTTTGTAGCAAATTATACTGTGAAAGAACAACTACAGCTCCCACCCAGAGAATACTTTCGATACCTACAGATTGCCCACTTTTTCTGAACTGTAAGGCACACCCACTTGTCTCTCACAAACCTATCCTTCTATGAGGGTATATGCAACTCAGACCCACACGCCCCAGGCATTATCTCAAGATTATATAATCACTTAACGTCTACGCCTCAGGGTACGCCTTCGTATGCAGCACAATGGTCCAAAGACCTGGAAATAGATCTCAAATCAGAGGACTGGGATAGTATCTGGGAGTCCACCAAATCTTCCTCCCAAAACATCCTGGCACTCGAAACCAACTATAAGGTATTGATGAGGTGGTATCTGGTTCTGGTATGAATTTCCAAATTTCTACCAGGATACTCCCCTCTGTGCTTCCGGGCTTGTGGACAAGTGGGTACACATCTGCATATTTGGTGGTCGTGCCCCATAGTACAGAAATTCTGGACTGATATATTCAATATTATTTCAACACTAATTAATATGAAACTGGATCCGGATCCCTCCTTGGCCTTATTAAACCACAATAATAAAGATTTCAAAAAAGCCAAATTTAACCTCATTTTGCAAATTACAATGGCAGCCAAGCAAACTATCGCACAGGCTTGGAAATCCCCCAAATGATGTGTTATAGAAACTAGAAGTAGAATAACACAGGCTATGATCCATAGTAAAATAGAAGCCACAATACTAGATAAAATTCCTAAGTTCCATAGAACTTGGCAACCTTTTCTATCATAGCTGCGGGATCCCCCTCGGCGCCCCTGGAGTTACCACCCCTCTCCTCCCTTTCTTCTCCTCTTTACTCTTCTTTTGTCTTTCGCTTTCTCTTTAATCTAGATCTAACTCTTTAGCCAATAATATTGGTTTGTAGTCGATGCGTGACTTAAGCTTACCTGGTTACTATTATTTACAGCTAGTAGGTCATGCAGACTTTATAGTTGATTGAATATTCTATGTCAAACAACAATTTGAGAGTCATGAGTTCCCAGTACCCATTGGATATGACACGTATGTCTTCCTATGTAACTTCCTGGTACTTTACTCACATGTCCCTCAATTATACTATGTACCATATTCCATGTCTTGACATGGAATGTAGACAATGTTATCTGTTTTGTACACATACAAATAAAAAAAATGAACAGAAAAAAGGTTGTAAATGAATTAAAATTGAACTTTCCTGCAAAATAAGAGGAATTATACACCCCCGTTCAGTGTCTTGTCTATCCTACCTCTCTTTCATTCCATTGAGCACCCCTTTCTTTGTACTCCACCTACAACACTTCTGGAAGTGTGGGGCATCTGTGTTCTTTGTCAAACACAGTGGTCCCTTCCAATATTCCATACATCACTGTTAATTCCTGTAGGGATATAGGAGGTGGAGAAAGGAGCCACTGTGCACCATAGAGGTCACTAATGCAAAATACAGTGAATGAGGGTGCAGCAATTGGGCAGAGGGAAGGTAGAAAAATAGGTAGAGAAATATTTAAAATCCTTATTCTTAACAGGGGAGTGCTGTCTCAGCCAATGAGGAGGCCCTTGTGCACATTGCTGCATCGAGATCGGGCTCAGGTAAATATTAATGGGGCTGGGGGAGGGGGTCTGTGGCACACAGAAGGGTTGTTTTTAGTATGCATGGAGGAAAAAACCTTGAACCTTTAGAATCACTTTAAAGTAAGGGCCAGTGTAAATATTCCTCCTGGTCAGTGTGTAGAAATATACCATATTAAATTGGTGCCAGTATGGTGCCCCCCCCCAGATTCATTATCAAATGAGAGCACATTGGGGGATGAGTGAAGGAATAATGCTCTTTACGCTAGTGGTTAGTAGAAAGAAGAGTGATGACTTACACTTGTGGTCAGTAGCCCTGCTATATTAATACTCAATATATCATCCTCTGTTTGTGGTAAGTACAAAAAACCTTTTCACATTGGTGGGCAGTCCAGTGTTCCTTTCAATTGATGGTCTTTGGAGAAGAAGTTCATCCTTACATTAGTGGTTAATGGAAAGAAGAATGACCCCTTACACTTGTGGCTAGTAGGAAGAAGAATAGCCATTTATGTTGAAGATAATTTCTGGAAATGCCTGCATGCTTGCTTGGTCCTGGAGATGGAAAGGCAGGTAAAGAAAGCCATGCAGAATTCTACTGCTCACCTCTGTGACCCCCTGAGTCTCTAGTTCTGCCAGTAGCAGCCACATAGTATGTCGTTTTATGAACGTAACATATTCTCTTTAGCATTCTTGCAGAAAGTCATTTTGAACACTTTGACAGTCAAGCCATCATTGAAATAAATGCCTAAATCATAGCAAAGTATTTTGTTATTATACTTGTGCTTCCGGTGCTAAATATTTTCTCTATACTTCATTGGCAGTAGTTTCTGAGTTTTTACATTTATAGTCAGCCTCTCCTGCAAAATGAATATGACAGTATAGATATAAATAGTGCAGTAAGAAAAAACATAACTTCTGCAATATAAGAAAAAATGAAGAGGTCTTTAAGATAGTCTTTGGAGAATGCTTTCTTCATGTTAATAAAATTACTGTTTCTCTCAACTCAAGGCTCCATTAGCTTCTTTACAGAAGAGCAAGCAGACAGAAGAGAGCTAGGGAATGTGAAACACAAAAGAGGTCCAAGAGGAAAATCTACTTATCTCATTAGAGCTCTATATAGACCCTGAAAGCACTAGGAGAAATTAAAAGGAATTGACATCACTGTTTGAGAATTGCAAAAAACAAAAGCATGACAATATTAAAAATAATTTTTTATAGCCGCCATGTGAGGTTTAACCTGTACCACATAGTGGTATTTTATTTTTACTATATAAAAGAAACATAACAAGAAAAAAGGTCATTATGATCTGCACTTACAATGCAAGCTTGTTTGATGTTACAATTGTATAAAATATTTGGAGCATCCGGCCGTAGAGCTATCCTATGTAAACATTGGAAGCAGAAGCATAACTAAATGTTACTGGGCCCTGGAGAAATGAATGGTTCTTGGAGGCCCAAACAACAGACAATAGGACAGAAAAGAAAGTAAAATACTAGTTTATTGCACAGGGAATATATAGTCAACACAAAGTTAATGCGTAAAGAGAAGTAGCAGTTATACTTATGTTTCCTGATTTCATGGATGCAAGGACAAGTGTACTCTTTGTATCTGCTTGGGGCACTGTAAGTGGCTATATGTAGTCAGTATCATGGGCGATCATAGGATAGAGAAGCACACTTTCACATGAACCTGATCATACTCATATACATCACAATATGCACACTGGGCTAAACCACTTGCTGACTGCCCTATAGCAGTTTAACTGCTACAGGGTGCCATCTATCCATTAAATTGTATGTGCTTCCACTGTGAAGCCTCTTATACAGTGTTAGGTCTGCAGTACACAGGGAGCCTTGTCAGGGCCTGCAGCTTACGCATACACTTGCAACTGTGTGTAACCAATCCCCTGCCTTTTAAAGCTACTGTTAGACAGGTGAATTTGGTTGGTGGCAAACTGGTCAGTAAGTTGAGCTTGGGATTCTTTGTTTTTTGTCTGTCTGCCCCTCCATAGCTCCTTACTGCAATGGGCAGTTATAGGTGGGGACAGTAAATTTAGCTTGTATTGTATACATTTCAGGTAACACACTGGCACCCTAGCCGCCATTGCGCCATGTGCTGGGTGCCTAGTCTGTTCCTGTACCTTTAAGGAGGGTTGGGCTCCTCCAGTCACCTGTCCTCCATCTATCCATTAAATTGTATGTGCTTCCACTGTGAAGCCTCTTATACAGAGTTAAGTCTACAGTACACAGGGAGCCTTGTCGGGGCCTTCAGCTTACGCATACACTTGCAAATGTGTGTAACTGCCTTTTAAACGCTACTGTTAGACAGGTGAATTTGGTCGGTGGAAAACTGGTAAGTAAGCTGAGCTTGGAATTCTTTGTTTTTTGTCTGTGACATGGTGAGCTCCCAGGAAAGGAAAATTATGGTAAGTATGGTAAAAATATTCCGTATTCCTGGGGCTAATCATGTCAGCCTTAGAATGAGCTATAACTAGCATGGAAACAAGAAAGGGCAGGACCAAGAAAAACCAAGACACTACGCAGAGTGAATGCAAAAGAATTGTATTAATATCACGCGGAAAGAGTAGAAGCAAGCACCGAAGTGCCCGAAGCTCAGGAAGGGCCATCCATCACGCCCAAAAGGTAATGGCAGATGAAATACAATAGTGTTTATATTAACCGCGCTCCTTGTTCTAGCCACTAGGGTGAGGTAGCAACATTTTGCATAAGAATAAATTGGTGCATGAAGTGTATCAACCAATAGTTGTGTGTAAGTGCTACAAATGCTGAAAGTGCTTAATTCAAAATTAATTAAATAAATATAAGTAAATAAATCATTATGAAAACCAATATCAATAAGGTGCATTAATAAAGTGCATTAAATAAGGCTGGCCCAAAGGGGTCAGGAAACTCCAAGCTTATTAAGCATAAATAAACTGTGCAATGTGGTTTTTAGTATACAAAGGTAAATAAAAGGTTATGAATCAATTTATAAAGTCCAGCTTAATGTGCAAATGACAAAACTGAGTTCAATGGATAAAAGGTATGGTCCTTAATGCCCTGTGCAATATGGTGATGAGCAATCAAAGGAAGCAAAAATTATCCAACTTCAATGTGCAAAATTGGCAAAATTAGTCCAAACTGTATATATGAATGTCAAATACAAAGTGAAGTGACTAAACAATCTCCATAAAAGGTCTTCAGAGAAATAAAGTGACTGTGCAATCCTTTACCGGTGGGGAAAAGCAGAAATGCCTACTTACCAGACCCTGTGATCCCCATCACAGAGATCAGGAACGCTTGTGCTTAAGTGGGACTTCCACAATGTCAGCAGTCGAGGTCCACCCTGTTCCTCTTCTCCTCCTTTGTTACAGAACAGGAGCCAGTCAGACTGGCTCCTGTTCTGCCCAATGTACTTCTGTTAGAGCTAAAATAGCTGACAGCTGGACTCTGACCATACTTTAGCTAAGCCCTCTATCTAGGGCCAACTGCAAGGACGCAAAGACATTACAAGAGGGAGACTCATGATTGAATGAATAATCGCTGCCACCTCAAAGGGCTTTGCACACTCCATAGTATGTAGTGTTCAAGGATATTTTCCGAGAAATTAGCAACGTTCCCTGAACATTTTCTGCTATGCTCATCTGGGCTAGCCCATTTCTTACAATAACCAGACCATCAAATTAAGCTGTGCCTAATTGTGGTGAAGCATGCCAGATACCCTAACCCAGTGGTTCTCAACTCCTGTCCTCGGGACCCACTAACAGGCCAGATTTTAAGTATTACCTTGGGAAGATGCAGACTAGAATACTGCAATCACTGAGCAGCAAAATATATCACCTGTGATGTATTTCAGTTATCTTGCAAACCTGGTCTGTTTGTGGGTCCTGAGGACAGAAGTTGAGAACCACTGCTCTAACCTCTGTGAGGTTACTAGCTGTTTCTTGCTAAATTTGATCAACCAACCAATCTTTGAAATACTTCCACTGCTTTGCTTCTATCTTAAGGCATCTAACCAGCTTTAGAAAGGAGGAAATAAAAAGCGGACATGAGTCATCCTCCTTCACACATTCTTCTTTGGAAGAGTCTGAAGGTTGGTTGGCCTGAGAAGCTCTTGAGACCAGTTACTGGTTTCGGAAGGAAAACTCGACCTTGCCAGAATAGATGACCACATGTGTTAGGAACCATCCGTGGCCATTGGAATGTCCATGCGCGGGCATGCGTAGTGTGTACGTGCGCTTGTGCACATGAGCGCGGGCGTATGCGCCGGCATTGGCGCCAATACGGCCATTTAAGCAGACAGCACCCTGCAATCAGTGCTGTCCGCTCTACAGCGTTCCTGTATCCTGTGACCCAGCGTTTACTCTGAAAGACTTCCTGTACCTGTGACCCCGGCTTTCCTTGGACTTTGTTTGCTTTCTGCCTGCCCTGACCCCAGCCTGTCTATGACTACTCTTTGCCTGCTCCTTTGTACCTCTGCTGCCCGCATGTTGCCGACCCTGCTTGCACCTAACCATCTGCCTGCCTGATCCTTTTGTACCGCACTGCCAGCCTGTTACCGACCCGGCCCTCATAACCATTCTTCTGTCTGCACGAGTTCCAATGGACCCTCACCTACCACCAGTGACCAAGTCCAGCCCTCGTGCCCCCCTGTGTTCCAGAGCTCCCTGTCTACACTACCAGGGGTTCTCGTACCAGGGCCATAAGAGAAGTTGTCCCCTGCACAAGTCAGACTCGACCACCAGGTATGTGACAGTAACGGACAGCCATGTCCGAGTCTGCGCAGGGGACCTCTCCCATGGATGACTTGTGTGTGCATCTGACTGGCCTCACTCAAGCTGTGAAGAATTTGCAGGAGGGATATACCTGTCTGGAAGGGAGAGTCCAGGAGCTCTCCATGTCAGCTCCAGCCAGTCCTGGCCAGTCTACTCCTCGCAGCATTGTGACTCTGCCCATGGAGCCCAAGGTGCCCATGCTAGAGTGGTTCTTGGGGGACCGCAGGAAGTTCCGGGCCTTCCGTAATTCCTGTGAACTATATTCTGCCCTCCAACCACTGACCTTTTCACTGAAAGCGACTAAAGTGGGGCTTGTGATCTCCCTGCTCCTGGAGGAGTCACAAACGTGGGCTCACCGCCTTCTGGAACAGAAGGCCCCGGAAACCACCAGTCTGAACCGGTTCTTTCAAGCGATGGCTCAGCTATATGAGGACCCCCACCTAATAGCCACTGCGGAAGCAGCTCTTCACGCCCTGCAAAAAGACCGCTGCACGGCGGAGGAGTATGTCTCTGAATTTCGGCGCTGGAGAGCTGACACAGCCTAGAATGATGCAGCCCTCTGTTACCAATTCAGGCTGGGCCTCTCAGAGCCGCTCAAGGACGAGCTGGTCCGTGTCGGGGTGTCTCATACCCTAGATGCCCTGATCAACCTGGCCATCCAGATTGATCGTCACATGCGGGAACGCAGGGTTGAGAGGTTCACAGGGCCCGCATGCCTCACCTGGATGATGCCCAAAGTACCCAGCTATCCTGGCCCTAGACCGGTTGCCTCTTCCTCCTCTGCTCCACAAGACCACTCTGAACCTATGCAAATTGGGCTTCTTCGCCCGTCACTAACCCCTGAAGAACATCAGAGACGTATGGCACACAACCTCTGCCTATACTGTGGAGGGCCTGGGCACCTGGTGCGGAATTGCCCTGCTAAGGCCGGTAAGTGTGCTACTATTACCCGGGAGACACTGATGTACATGCCAAGTCACAAAGCTCACCTTGTCCTTTCTCTCTCCTTACAGCTTCCCGGCGGGAATATCCCTGTGCAGGCTATCCTTGATTTGGGAGCATGCAGTCGTTTTGTTGATGCCACCTTCGCAGCTAACCACCAGATTCCACTACGACCCAAAGACCATCCCATGGTCATCCGGCTGGCCAATGGATCCACCATCAAATCCAGCACTGTCACTCAGGAAACCATCCCTGTACCTATCAAGACAGTGGGGAGTCACCTGGAATTCCTGCTGCTGGACGCCATTGCGTCCCTTCTATTTCCAGTCATCTTAGGCCTTCCATGGCTCCAGACACACAACCCCCACATTGACTGGGCAATGGGTGAAGTACGGTTCAGTTCCCCCTACTGTCTCCACCATTGCCTGCCACAACCTTCAGAAGTCCCCCCATCTGTGCTCTGTATGGACACTGAAAACGACCAGGACACCCACCTGGCTGTACCTGTATCTTACCATGACTTCCTGGATGTTTCTAGTAAGAAGGGGGCTGACGTCCTCCCACTGCACAGATCCTATGACTGTCTGATTGACCTCCTACCAGGGGCTGAGGTTCCATTCAGCCAAATGTTTCCCTTGTCCAAGGTGGAGTTGGTAGCCCTCAAGGTATAACTCGACAAGAACCTGGAGAAGGGGTTCGTCAGACCCTCCACCTCATCAGCAGGAGCGGGGATCTTTGTTGAAAAAAAGGCCCCTCCCTCAGGCCCTGTATTGATTACCGGGATCTTAATAGGATCACCATCAAGAACCGGTATCCCCTGCCTTTGGTCCCAGAGCTCTTTCAGAGGTTAGGAACAGTGACTGTGTTCACAAAGCTAGATCTCCATGGGGCGTATAATCTCATCAATATACGTGAAGGGGATGAGTGGAAGACGGCCTTCTGAACTCGGTTTGGCCACTATGAGTATCTTGTTATGCCGTTTAGACTTTGTAATGCCCCAGCTACGTTCCAGCATCTGGTGAATAATATCTTCATAGACTATCGAGACCAATTCATAGTGATCTATCTGGATAATATACTGATCTTCTCCCTTTCCTTGGAAGAGCACCACAGGCACATGAGATGTGTGCTGAACCGCCTTCGGCAACATGGCCTATACGCCAAAGCGGAACAATGCGATTTTGAGTGCACCAGCATCTCCTTCCTTGGATTCAACATCTCGGTCACAGGGATAACTATGGACCCGCAGAAAGTTTCGGCCATCCTGAACTGGCCAATGCCAGTCTACAAGAAAGGAGTCCAGCGTTTTGTCTGGTTCGGGAAATTGTACAGGAAGTTCATCAAGGGGTTCTCGGCGGTCATTGAGCCTATAACCCAGCTTACTAAGCAAGACTCTTGCTGCCATTGGACTTCTGAGGCCCAAGAGGCCTTCACAAGACTCAAGGAGCTGTTTACCTCCGCTCCCATCCTCAAACACCCTGATTCGGCCCTGCCCTATGTTCTTGAAGTAGATGCCTCTAAGACATTAGTAGGAGCAGTCCTCTCTCAGAGATGAAGTTCAAAGGCCTCGCTCCACCCCATTGCCTTCTTTTCCAGGAAACTCTTGCCACCTGAGAGGGACTACGACGTTGGTGACTGGGAACTGCTGGCGATCAAATCGGCTCTGGAGGAATGGCGGTACCTCCTGGAAGGAGCGTCCCATCCTGTTCTGGTCTTCACTGACCATAAAAATCTAGAATACCTGCGGATGGCTAAGAGACTCAAACCTTGACAGGCAAAGTGGGCACTATTCTTTTCGCACTTCCAGCTGCACATAACGTACAGGCCCGGGTCCAAGAATGTGAAGCCGGACGCCTTGTCCAGGATGTTTCACGACTCGGAGAACCCTTCTCCTCCAGACACTAACCTACCTGCCAATAGCTTCCTGTTGACCCAAGAAGACCTCCTTACCTGGATCAGGTGTTCCTTAGCAAGTCTCACCATGCCACCAGACTCTGGTCTCACATTAAAAGATGGGCTGTGGTGGTCAGGTAACCGACTCTCCATTCCACAGGAACTGCGACTAACAGCGCTTGAACTCTGCCATGACCTCAAATGAGCCGGGCACTTCAAGGGGGGGGTCGCAAGACAGCAGAGTTGCTATCCCGCTCATTCTGGTGGCCTCGTCTGAACAAAGACTGCAGAGACTATGTGAGCGCTTGTCCTGTCTGTGCAAAGAACAAAACTGAGAGGTCCAAAGCCTGGGGTCTACTTAATCCACTGCCCATTCCAGAACAACCTTGATCCCAGATCTCAATATACTTTATAGTCAAGCTGCCTCCATCTGCAGGCTTCAGCACTATTCTTGTGGTGGTGGATTGCCTCACAAAAATGGCCCATTTCATAACCATGAAGGGCACCCCCAACAGCAGCTGAGACAGCGGAGATGTTCATAAAAGAGGTGATCCGTCTTCACAGAATTCCCATCAACATAGTGTCAGACTGAGGGGTGCAGTTTACATCCCACTTCTGGAGATCCCTATGCTCTTCTCTGGGAATTGACCTGGCCTTCTCTTCAGTGTATCATCCACAGACAAACGGCCAAATGGAGAGGACTAACCAGACCCTCAAGCAGTACCTTCGTTGCTACTCTTTGTACTCCCAGGACGATTGTTTTTTGCTGTTGCCGGTAGCTGAGTTCGTCCACAATAACTCAATTCATTTTGCCACCAAGCAAACTTCATTCTGGGCTACCACCCTACCTTTCTACCTAGCCTGTTAACAGAAAGCACCGTACCTGCCGTACTGGAAGTGACCCAGTTCCTAGAAAGAAACATCAAACTGTTACAGGAAACGCTCTCTCAGACTCAGGCACTCAGTAAGAGAAATTCTGACAAAGGGAGGCAAGGAGAATTAGAACTGCGACCTGGCCAATGGGTCTGGTTGTCAACAAAAAACCTGAGACTGTCCTGCCCCTCCAGAAAACTAGGGCCAAAGTACATTGAACCTGTCCCAGTAAAAAGAAAAATCAACAAGGTATCATTTGAGCTGGACCTACCCCCTTTACTTCACATTCACCCAGTTTTCCACATGAACCTACTTAAACCAGTGGTCAAAGATCTCTTCCCTGGGTGCAATACAGCTGAACCAGAACCGGTCTTGGTGGACGGAGAGGAGGAGTTTGAGGTGGAGACCATCCTCGACTGCAGGAAGAGAGGGGGCATCATTCAGTTCCTGGTGAAGTGGAAGGGGTATGGGCCTGAAGAAAGCTCTTTGGAGCCAGAGAACAACCTGCATGCCAAAGAGCTAATTAGGTCATTCTGGAGAAGACATCCGGCCAAGAGGGTCCAGTTTGGGCATCCGGAGGCTGCCCCTTGGGGGGGCAATGTTAGTAACCAACCGTGGCCATTGGAATGTCCATGCACGCCATGTGTGCGCGTGTGCGCCGGGATTGGCGCCAAAACAGCCATTTAAGCAGACACCTCCTTGCAACCAATGCTGTCCGTTCTACAGGGTTCCTGAATCCTGTGACCCAGTGTTTACTCTGAAAGACTTCCTGTACCTGTGACCCCAGCTTTCCTTGGACTTTGTTTGCTTTCTGCCTGCCCTGACCCCGGCCTGTCTACGACTACTCTTTGTTTGCTCCTTTGTACCTCTGCTGCCCACACGTTGCCGACCCTGCTTGCACCTGACCATCCGCCTGCCTGATCCTTTTGTACCACACTGCCAGCCTGTTACCGACCCGGCCCGCATTACCATTCTTCTGTCTGCATGAGTTCCAGTGGACCCTCACCTATCACTAGTGACCAAGCCCTCGTGCCCACCTATGCTCCAGAGCTCCCTGCCCACACTACCAGGGGTTCTCAAAACAGGGCTGTAAGAGAGGTTG
The DNA here is from genome assembly GCA_018402905.1 of Glandirana rugosa. NCBI lineage: Eukaryota > Metazoa > Chordata > Amphibia > Anura > Ranidae > Glandirana > Glandirana rugosa. The sequence goes on along the minus strand of BLSH010438581.1, from coordinate 3,148,502 downwards.
TCCCCTGCACAAGTCAGACTTGACCACCAGGTATATGACAACATGCTTCATGAATTGTGACAATTGTGTCTAGCATCAACTTAATCACTGAATGCCTGAACCAAACAGAATTCATACAGTCACACTCCTCTGCATCTTCTTTGGAAGAGTCTGAGTGTTGATTAGCCTGGGAAGGCTCTAAGATCAGTTGACTGGTTTTGGAAAGACAACTGGCTGTTGCTAGAATAGATCATCTCTGCACTGATGATTGGAAACAATGTCTTTAGTGTCTTAACTATGTGCTTAATGAAATTATAAACCCTTTGGTCCTCGCCATCTCCATCAATGACTGCTTGAACAAAGCAAGAATCATACTGTTTTGTTCCTCTGCATCTTCCTTCTTGGAGGAGTCTGAAGAGGGCTGTTTGCATGGGAAGCAGATGGACACTGTCCCTTACCTTCTTTGGTAGAGCTGGTCATTATTTGGGGTTGGCATTTGCTTTCTGCAGAAACAGAAGACAGGCAAAAGCATTGAGCTTGTTCAATGACTATTAAGCAGTAGTGCCTCATCCATAAGGAAGCTTAGTATTCCAGTAATAAGGCAAACGTTCATTCCAGCCATCTTGCACTGCTTCCCCATTGAGAGTGATTTACACTCATATGCCTCCCCAGAGACCAGCAGAGGGGCTCCCTGATAGACGATGCATTTAGCATATGAACACAGGGACCGCATCCCAACGGCTCAGGATGGACAGCACAAAGATTATTCAGGCTCAGTAGGAGACATGTGCCTATTTCCTGGATCCTGTCCCATCACAGGGTAAGTGGAAAGAACTCCTTTAGAGAGTATTGACCACATGTTTACTGAATGTGACAACCTGTTAGGTGTGGTCATCTTCGTCGTTGGCTGCTTGAATGAAATGTGACAACCCTTTGGTCCTCGCCATCTCCATCAATGACTGCTTGAACAAAGCAAGAATCATACTGTTTTGTTCCTCTGCATCTTCCTTCTTGGAGGAGTCTGAAGAGGGCTTTTTGCATGGGAAGCAGATGGACACTGTCCCTTACCTTCTTTGGTAGCGCTGGTCTTTATTTGGGGTTGGCATTTGCTTTTTGCAGAAACAGAAGACAGGCAAAAGCATTGAGCTTGTTCAATGACTATTAAGCAGTAGTGCCTCGTCCATAAGGAAGCTTAGTATTTCAGTAATAAGGCAAACGTCCATTCCAGCCATCTTGCACTGCTTCCCCATTGAGAGTGATTTACACTCATATGCCTCCCCAGAGACCAGCAGAGGGGCTCCCTGATAGATGATGCATTTAGCATATGAACACAGGGACCGCATCCCAACGGATCAGGATGGACAACACAAAGATTATTCAGGCTCAGTAGGAGACATGTGCCTATTTCCTGGATCCTGTCCCATCACAGGGTAAGTGGAAAGAACTCCTTTAGAGAGTATTGACCACATGTTTACTGAATGTGACAACCTGTTAGGTGTGGTCATCTTCGTCATTGGCTGCTTGAACCAGCAGGATTCATACAGTCATGTAGAATATTCTGAAGAGGCTTGTTTTCCTGGGAAGCCTTGGAGACTGCACATTGCCAGAATAGGTAACCCTCACAGGGTGAGAGGAAACACTACTCTGGAGGGTATTGACCACATGCCTAATGAAAGTGACAGCCTGTTAGCTGCCGATTGATTCCCCAAAAGTCAAGTCGCAGTGACTTTGAAAAGGTGCCTGCACTACCCCGATGCGACCCAGATCCAGAAAGTGTAAATTTGAAGTTAGAGGCTGCCAAACCAGAGGGCAAGAGCCCATAGCTCATTTCCCATACACCTGAAAGATAAACTCTTACCTAAACCTTGCCCCTTACCTTCTTTACAATGACTGACTACCAGGAAGAGTTAACACTCATGGCTTAGGAATATAAAAAAAATGACTTGGCAGCAAGAAATACAAGGTGGTAATTGCACACAGTCTTACTGCACATGGACCTTTCTCAGTAAAAAACAAATCCCTGACAAACAGGGATACTAAGCAAGAGTCATCTGGTAACTTAATATATTAAAAGTTAAACATCTACAGTACTTCAAAGTATAGTCCTGCAAACTAATAGAACAGTTCAAAAGAAATTCAATGCAATAGGAATTAACTTGTTTGGCAATAATCCTCTAAGGGTTAACCACTGCTAAAGGGAGGCTGACACAGCAGCTTCCCAGACCAGAGTCCTGACATTTGCACCAGGTGTTATTGAAACAAACTCAGCCATGCCAGAAAGTAAGACAAGATCAAAAAAAGCTTGTTCAGGACAGAAACAAAAGGCAAAATCACAGTAATATTCTGCAATGTACACAGATCATCCATATCAATTAAATATACCATTGCGCATTTTATTTTTTAAACAAAAGTAGAGTGAGGATGGCCATACACTATACAATACCTGCAGCCAATCTCCGCCAGATCCACCTTCTACCATGCAGTGCAAGAACCTGCCCAATTGCACAGCCAGCCTCACATCTTCATAGCCAACATGCAACCAGACAGGTGCCTCCATTCCACCATCAGCTGCTGTGGAACTCAAAGGCATCCCAGCTACCATATGGGGATCTGTTCAATCTAGAGTCACTGAATGAAGTAAGATGCATTACAAACAAATAAAAAGGTAATAAAATCAGGCAGATTGACATACCCCCTGGGTAAGTGAGAGGGGGGGGGGGGGGGGACCATGCTGCCTCTCACAATGGACTGCCATTTAAGCTGCATACGTTTGTCTGGGAATCACAGATCAGCAGAGGATTTATCGCCGGCCAGGAGTCCTCCACCTGGAGAGGCTGGAGCAGACAGGAGAGGTGGGGATCTTCCTTATTCTTTCTTCACCCATTGTTTCAGTAGCAGGAGAGCTGTCCTGGAGTGAGGACAAAAAGGAACACTGGGGTATAGGGAATCCCTCCTTTTATTTGAGCAGGGGGTTGTCCTGTGGGGTCAAAGGGGTGGTGCTGACCCATTCATAGGCTGACATGATTAGCCCCAGGAAATATTGTTTTTATTTTTTTTTTTTCAATAAATTTTTATTAATTTTAACATAAGAGTGCCATTATTTAACATTGCACAGTAGATATCATACATATATATGTAATATTCAGTGTGGTTACAATTGTATAGTGCAGTTTATCACAATAAGACTGTAACAAAGGTTGGTGTGCACCCATTATGGTCTTGACCGCTTTTGTGGTCATGAATGTTCCTCTCAGGGCACCCCTGCGGGATCAAAAAAGCTGTGCCCAGAGATTCAAGCAGCTATCAGTGTGCCTCACTAACCCCTTTGTTGCCAGTTAAAATTACCATTTTGAACTTCTATAAACCAGATCTTGAACCATTACTCTAGGGTCTCGGCACCGCCAATAGGAACATAAAGGGAAAACGGGGGGGGGGGGGGGGTAGGAAAATGATGGGGGGGGGGGGGGGGCAAAAGGGAAATACAAGGATAACCGCCACGGCTCTGGGATCTCATTACCAAGTTCTAGACCAAATATCTTCAAGTTTTACCATTAAAATTGACCGTTGTTTCCCCAATCACTCCGTGTGACTATCGACGAACTTAGAGACCCGTGTCGAAAAAACTAGGGCGTCCCCACGGGACTCTCCTTGTAAGTACTGGTGTTTTCGCCAGTTCTGGTATTACCCACGTGTGGTTGGAAACAATGTCAGAATAACACTATTTGACGTGATATGTTAACATTGGTGTGACTTATAATGTATATATACATACTATAGATGACACGTTACAATTTATTACCGTGAGAATACAATTTTAATTATTTTTAAATAAC
>BLSH010438581.1:3051867-3103559 GCA_018402905.1 Glandirana rugosa | reverse complement strand
TTTGAAATCTCAAATTCCCCCAACAATCTGATCGTTGAGCACGATCGTGGCGATCGTTGTTTTAAGCAGAGTTTGATCTGCAACTCAAAGCAGCGGTATTTGAAATCTCAAATTCCCCCAACAATCTGATCGTTGAGCACGATCGTAGCGATCGTTGTTTTAAGCAGAGTTTGATCTGCAACTCAAAGCAGCGGTATGTGAAATCTCTAATTTCTGCTATCTGTCCTCAGAGCAACAGCACAGACAGCAGTAGTAAAGTAATCTATCTCAGGATGCAGGATCAGGTCTTAAAATGTCTCAAATCTCTCCCTCACGCCGTCAGCTACCTTTCCCTACACTAACCCAAGGAGCATGTGACTGCAGCACTGTGACTCCAGCTTATAAAGAGGCTGGGTCACATGATGCACTGGCCAATCACAGCCAACTATACAGCAACCAGCTATATACTGTGAAAAAAAAGCTCAAAGTGTACATCTTAATCAACAGCATTTCCTGACAATAGTTAAATGCCTAATAGCTAATAGGGATGGTCCCAATGTTCGAGTCTAAATTAAGTTTAACTCAAACATGGGGCGTTTGCCTGTTTGTCAAAATCCGAACATAATGGGGCATTTGCGGAAAATTTGAGCGCGGCTGAATGCCCCATAATGCAGTGTGAGATCGCGGGGAAAGGACACATGACCTGCATGCTTTGGCCAATCACAGCATACTCTGTAGAAAGAGCCATGATTGGCCAAAGGCAGGGTGCCTTTGGCCAATCATGGCTCAGGGGGCTAAATCCTTGTCCCACGCTATATAAGGCCGCTTACACAGGTTAAGTTAGATTAGCCATTTTAGTTAGTGGCATTTAGGCATTGCAGTATATAGATATAGTGTAGATAATATACAGTCAGTGCAGGCAATGTAAGAATATATATATATATATATATATATATATATATACATATATATATATACATAAAATTAAGTTCTGAGGGTGAGGAGCACACAGTCACAGATGTATGTGCAAAGCAATCAGGTCCTCCTGAAGACCATCATACAGAGAAATAGAGATGGGATTGCTGCACAAACTTCTTTTAATGAAGAAAAAATTTACATCAAGGTTACCTGGTATACATGGTAACAGTTTCGGGCTCATATTGCTAAGGCCCTTCTTCAAAGACCAAATACCAACCAGGGGTTTCTATCCCCGGACCAGCGGGTGGTCATTTTTTTACCTGGGGCGGACCGCCCCCAAAAAGGGACCTAGATCCAAGAGAGGGTCCAGAGGGGGGAGGCTTGAAAAAGAAGACGGGTTTAGGAATGCGGGCATTTTCAACTTGAGCTCCGCGACACTCTCTGATGAGGAGAAATTGGTCCTGAGCAAAGGTTTGAAATATGTCCCACCTAGATCATTGGACAGGTTTGAAACCTTCATAGACGTTCAAAAATATATTTGCAAAGTTAACATTAAGAGATATCTAATTACTAACCCCACTCGTTCACTTCAAGAAAATGCAAATGCGATTAGGAATACCCACCTATCTAATACCTCATTATTTAACCCTCCAGGACGCATGGTACTATTGGTCTCAGTGTTCAGGGACCTTGTCGTAAAGGACTTAGAAAAACTGACTATTAATAAGAGGAGGCAAAGGGGCATGGCTGACTGAGCTCCAGCATGGCCGCGTAAGTCCGGAGCTCCGATCAACCATTGGGGAAAAGAGCACGGAGTAGCCCACACAGATGACCCAGTGACCTACACCGAGTCCCCACACACCCGCTAGCACGGCAGACATGTCCAAACGCCGGGGAGAACACGCGCAGCTGAGAAAACTGCAGGAATTCTACCCGGCCATACAGAGGCACCAGGCCCAACATGGCGGCGCTGGCGACACGGAGGCAGTGCACAAGGCCTCAACACAGGCCGGCGAGAGTGGTCCGAGGCAGACAGGTAACAAAGCCAAGGGATCACGAAACGGGACACCCTCAGGCAGTAGTAGCCCATCCACACAGAGCCCTGCCAAGTCCAAACCTCGCAGTGATTCCCCCACAAGGCGCAATGAGGAGACAGGCATTTAGGTAGGAGGCGCACAAGCCTCACAGAGCGCACCTGGGCCTCAAAGGGATGACCCAATAGCGGCTTTCCCCGCAACAGGACAACCGGTGTCAGACACCACGCTAAAGGACATGATGCTTTCCCTCAGGGCTTCATTGATGGCTGACTTGATTACAACTGTTAACCAATGCAACAGAGACGTGCAGGCTCTGGGGGACAGGGTGGACATTATAGAGAACTCTATGGGTGAATATGCAGGTTCATTCAATACCCTTGTAGATGCTCACTACTCGCATACTGTTGAAATAGCGTGGCTAAAGGATAAAATCTCAAATTTAGAAGATAGATCCAGACGTAATAACATCAAAATTAGAGGAATACCCGAAACAATACTGCCACAGCAACTACAACAATATGCGCTCTCACTCTTCTATACTATTGCCCCCAACCTGACGCCACACAATCTCACCATAGACAGGATCCATAGGGTATATAAGCCCTCTTTCCTGTCAGCAGAGACACCAAGAGATGTCCTCCTCAGAATTCATTTCTTTCATGTCAAGGACCAGCTAATGGCTCTAGCCAGGAAACCTGAGGGCCTACCTGTGCCGTACGCGGGCCTACAATTACTCCCTGATTTATCTAAACATACACTACAACGACGCTGAAACTTGGCGACCGTAACTAAAGCACTGAGAAACCACAAAATTCCTCACAAGTGGAAGTACCCTGCCACACTATTCATCACGTACAAAGGAACCACTATCTCCGTCTCCACCCTAGACGGAGGGATAGAAGCCTTACGAAAATGGGGCATTTTCCCAGAGGCATTCCAAGCTCCCACCATGGCTATACACCCAAACCCCATGGAGGCAGACTGGCAGGTGGTCTCACACAAGCGCTCGGGCAAAAACCGCAACAAGGGCGCCCCCGGATGCCAGCAGCATCCTTCCAAAATCTGACTTCTACCCCAGTCAAGATAGGATCCCCTACCCAAAGGATGAGCAAAAACTGCACACGGATCTTATTACTGATCCTCTTTTTATGAAACTTTTTTCAAAGGTTACAGCTCATGTTTCTCTATCTTTGCAATTGTTATTTTTTCTTTCTGTTTGCACAGCTCAGACAGATGAGACCTCACCAGATGACAGACGAGATCCTTACGTCCAACAGAAACCCATGGCAACCTACTAGTACACCTCCAAGGCCCACTTGCCAAAAATGACTTCAAAACAGTACATCTTATCAAGGGAACCCCATCTAAAAAAGTTTGACAACAAAAGTGAGTATGGCTCCTCTCCACACACAGCACCCACAACAACCAAAAAATGGCTATCACATGCTTATCACTGAACGTTAGAGGCCTGAACCATCCGGCAAAATGACTCTCTATGTGGTTGGAGGCGACCAAGCACAAAGCAGATATTTTGTGTGTACAGGAGACACATTTCCAGTTGGGGGTAACTCCCACATGCACACATAAAAACTCCCCCCATGTGTTCCTAGCAAGCAGCAAAGACCACAAGAATAAGGGAGTACTATTAGCTATAAGAGACACCTTGGCCTTCCAACTTAAGAACTCCAGACACAGATGGGAGATACATCATTCTCATGTGTGACATAAATTCAAAGCCTTACACGCTGGTGAACATCTACGCCCCTAACACCCACCAGATTCGCTTACTCAAATCTCTTCTTAAACACATTAAGGCAACAAAATAAGGGAGCATTTTGCTATATGGAGACTTTAACCTAACAGTAGATCCAAACATGGACTCTACCTCCCAGGCACAGAGGCGGGCACCATACCTACAACATCTACTCCACTTAGAGGATCTCCACGACATCTGGAGATGCCAACATGCATCTGAAAGAGACTATACTTTCTTTTCAGCAAGACACAATAGCTACTCAAGGATTGTCCTCTTTGTCGCAGATAAGTGGCTGCTACAGAGAGTAACATCATCCAAAATACATGACATAGCGTGGTCTGATCATGCTCCTATCTCTATAACTATAGCATGGGAGCCTGCCTCACCTCAAATCCCCATCTGGCGATGCAACATTAATCTTCTACAGGACCCCAAAAATTTGCATACCATATGACAAAATCTCCAAGACTTTTTCCGTATTAATGCTCCCTCTGTAAACGATCCCTTAGCACTCTGGAATGTGCACAAGGCATTCATTAGAGGCATATTGATCCAATTAGGAGCCGGAGCTAAAAAGCAATATAATTTAAGATTTGATTCTCTCACTTCAGAAATTCGCAAACTTGAGGTAATTAACAAGACCAAACCAGATAACAAAATATTCACAGACCTGAGTAAGGAGTTGAGGATGTTGTTGCTAAAACGCTATAACGGCATTCTCAAACATCTTAGAACTAATTCCTATGCAAACGCAAACAGAGCAGGGAAACTTTTAGCCAACAAAATTAGAGCAGTAAAAACTAAGACTAGAATTGCATTTCTCACTCATCCCTCTCTTAGGCATAAGATTACTAATCCGCAAGAAATAGCGAACAAATTTGCTAAATATTACAAAGAGTTTTACAATTTAGACCAGGACCCTCACACCCCCAAGCCATCTAGAGAGAGCATAGAGGAATTCCTTCGCAAAACACAAACTTACCTACCCTCTCTGGAGAACAACTGCTCTGACTTAACGCCCCTTTCACAAAAGAAGAAATAGAAGAAATAATAGCCACTCTCCCTTTAGGCAAATGGCCAGGTCCAGAAGGCTTCTCTAATGACTATTATAAATTGTTTAAAACCTCTTTGGCTCCCTATCTACAGATGATGTTTACTGGGGCAGCAAGAACTGCATCCTTTCCCCAGGAAATGCTTAAGGCACATATTGTCACCTTGCCCAAACCTGGTAAGGATCCCACTACACTGGTAAACTTCAGGCCGATTTCATTACTTAACACAGATGTAAAAATATATGCAAAAGTTTTAGCTGGACGCTTATCAAGCATCGTCCCTAACTTAGTACGCAAAGACCAGATGGGGTTTATAAAGGGGAGGCAGACTTCAGAAGCAACCAGGAGAATAATAAATATTATTAACTATGCAGAGCTCTCGCGAACGCCTTTTCTGCTTCTTTCAATAGATGCAGAGAAGGCATTCGACAGAGTACACTGGGGGTATATGTCTTTGGTGCTTGAGAAATTCGGGTTCACAGGACCATCTTTAACAGCCATACGGGCACTGTACTTGCATCCTACTGCACAGGTGTACACATCTGGGTTACTGTCTACAACATTTAAAATATCAAAAGGAACCAGACAGGGGTGCCCTCTATCCCCAACCATATTTAATCTCATAATAGAACCCCTAGCAGAGACACTTAGGAACTCCCCCTCTATCACAAGTTTCCGTTTTCACCAAACCCAGCATACCATTTGCAGATGATATTATTCTCTCCCTCACAGATGAAGCCAACTCATTACCAGCAACCCATCACATATTGACCAAATTCTGTGAAATTTCCTATTATAAAGTAAATTTCTCAAAATCCTTAATATTAAACATGGGGATACCGAAATCAACATGATCACAACTACAAAAATCTCTCCCATTTAAATGGAGCCCACAGAGCGTCCCCTACCTGGGTATCAAACTAACCAGCCAAACTAAAAACTTACTTGCCCTGAATATCCCACCACTCATCAACAAAATAGAGAACCAGCTTAAACAATATGGGAATAAAGATCTGCCCTGGACAGGAAGGGTGGCCTCCTTCCAAGTGATGATCCTGCCACAGATCCTCTACTTGTTTAGAGCTCTCCCCATACCAGTACCAAAGCATTACTTAAACATTGTGTCAAAAATACTTAGCAGATATGCCTGGCAAGGTAGAAGGGCTAGATGTTCCAAAACAGCATTAACCCCACACAAACTAGCAGGCGGAGCCGGATGGGTAGACATAATGGACTACTACCATGCAGTCCGCCTGGACCAACTTAAATACTGGTTTAGTATAAAGGATCTCCCCACATGGAAAGAAATAGAAGCAACTATGGCTCCTCAAGGAGACCTAGGCTGCCTGCTCATATGTGACTCCTGGACTCCAGGAAATATTTCCTCACTGCTCCTACCAATGCAGGCATCCATACTGGCTTGGAGGGCACTAATACGCAACCCAACGGGTGATGCAGTAGAAAGCCAATGGCCCTACCCAATCCAAATGCTAGAAAATATTATCCCATGGTTATCAACCAAAAGGCTCCAATCCAGGGTTATCAAATCAGTGCTAGACTTCTTCCAGGGGAACGCAACAAAATCCATAACCACAATTAGGGCAGAGTTCGACATACCCAGTGATTGTATATTTGCATGCACCCGTATCACTCACTTCCTTAAAAAAAATCCCCTGCCCCAGATGAGAATCCCTACCCCCAATCGAGATATGTATTTGACAGAATCCACACAAAAGCGAGGAATCTCACTAATCTATCACACGCTTAAAAACAAGACTACTCTCCAAAAAACAACCTCCATGCTGAAATGGGAAGCAGACATTAAAACCATGCTTACACCCACCCAATGGTCCATAGCCATTAAAACTATACATAAAGCATCCCACTGCGTAGCGCATGGGGAGATGACACTGAAAATATGCATAGGTGGTACCACACCCCGTATAAGTTAGCCAAATTCTCCAATGACACATCCCCCTACTGCTGGCGTGACTGTGGCCAAATAGGGAACCTGCTCCATACACTCTGGGAATGCCCGATCTTGACAAGTTATTGGGCACAAACCTTCAAGCATATGGCATCACTATCTGGGATTCTTACCCCCTCCCCAACCCACAATTGGCAATACTCCCTATTAGGATTGAACTATACCCACTAGACTCACAAATGGTGATCACCCATATCTTACTAGCAGCACACCAAATTGTGATGAGGAAATGGAAATCTAACCTAACTCCAAATGTGTTGGAAGTCCTGTCTCTAATCCAACAACATTACACCTATGAACGTATCCTAGCTTTCAAAAATCTGAGTGGAGCTAAATTTTACAAACAATGGGAAGTGTGGCCAAATAAGGAGGACCACATGTAAACAATTATCCGATCCATCCTGTATTGCATATGTACATAAGTTGTATTCTCGTAACATAATAACTAAAGTGAGTCTCTTCTGTGACAAACACCACTGTTACTCTGTCTTTACATGACTGTAACCTTTGCTCGTTGTTTACCCTTCTTTTGCTATTTTGTGATATCATTTGCTACTCTTGTACTGTACTGTTTCTTTTGGAAAGCTCAATAAACACCTATGGAATTAAAAAAAAAAGTAAGAGGAGGCAAGATTTTAGGTTCAATAAAGGTTTGAAGTCCTTGAAAGCCAGCAATGATATTGTGGTGCGTCCAGCATACAAGGGGGACATTGTAGTGCTTGATTGTATGGCTTATGAGTCTGAAATGTCCAACCTCTTGTCTGATCAGGACACATATGCAGTTCTGGGTTCCTATTCTACCACCAAATATAGGAAGGAATTGGCCAATTTGGTTAATGAAGGGTTTGACAAGAATCTTGTTACTAAAAAGGATAAATCTTTTTTGGTTCCAGTAGCACCTAGGGTACCCATCATTTATTTCCTTCCAAAGATACATAAAAGTCTATCAAACCTCCCTGGAAGACCAATTATAAGCGGATTCGATTTCGTCACTTCGAGGGTGGGCAAGTAAATTGATTTTTTTTCCTCCAGCCCCTTGTTTTGAATACACCCTCATATTTGAAGGACTCCACACAGGTTATCAATTTACTTGCTGACCTGGAGTGGAAGGAAGGCTGTATTCTTGCAACCGCAGATGATCATCTCACATGCTCACAGTCGTGAAGCGGTGGAGTATTTCTTACAGAGTGATGCCACTCTTGCGGACGACTTGCGGTCCTTCATTTTATCCCTGCTGGAATTCGGTATGGGACATAACTACTTTTGGTATGGGGGTACCTACTACTTGCAGCGAAGGGGGGTGGCCATGGGGGCAAAATTTGCCCCCCAGTATGGCCAATCTCTTTATGGCTAGGTGGGAAGAGGACGTCATCTATGGCCAGTCCAGGCCTCAGCTCTTGTTTTGGAAAAGATATATAGATGTCCTCCTCCTATGGGAGGTTAGTGAGGATTCACTGGCCTTTCTTCTCGGAGCTCAACCTTAATGACAGAGGAATCTCCTTACAATATGAACAGAGCAACAAAGAGGTAAACTTCTTGGATCTCAATATTGGAGTGGATGGGGGTCTGATTACCACCACCACTTTCTTCAAAAAGACGGATAGAAATGCCTTCATAGATATTACAAGTTGCCATTATCCATCTTGGTTTCGGTCAGTGCCTAAAAGTACATTTTTGAGGCTTAAGAAAAACTGCACAAATAGATATGACTTTCTAAGGGAGGCCAACATCTTGAAAGATAGGTTCTCAGAAAAGGGTTATCATCCTGATGAGTTGAAAAAGGCGATTGAGGAGGCCTATATGAGAGATAGGACCGTCATGCTGGGTCCTAGGGTGAACAGAGAGGCCAGGTCATTTGACTTTGCCTTTCTGAACACTTATTCAGAACAGTATGAAGAAGTTAAACGGATCATGAAAAAACATTGGGGTGTCTTGCGCAATGATAAGGTGGTGGGTCCCATACTACCGGAGACTCCTCCAGTGATCTTTAGAGGAGCACCCCCTTTGAGACTCCAGGTGGCTCAAAATATTATTGAGCCCCCCTACCCCCCGAGAATCTCTTTCTTCCAGAACTTACAGGGTTACTATCCTTGCAGAAAATGCCCAGTCTGTAAAATCAATACTTCTAGGCCTAGGAAGATTTGTTCATTTGTGTCTGCTGCAACCCATGAGAGATTCAAAATCAAGCCCTTTATTACTTGTACCTCTAAGAATATAGTGTATTTGATCTGTTGTCCGTGCGGACTGCAATATATTGATCGCACTAAACACATGATGGTAACCAGATTAAAAGAACATGTAGCGAACATCAAAAAGGGCTGTCACAATAGAAATTTAAAGGGTACTGTTTTTATTGGGATAGACAAGTTTACAGCCAATTGGAGAGGTAGCCACTAGGTACGAGAGATTTCTCGTCTTGAAACCAAGTGGATTTATTAAGCCAAGACTTACGCCCCCCATGGTATGAATGTGGAGGGGGACGATAATGCGTTTATCAACAATAATTGATGTGTGCCTGTCCCCTCCAACTTTTTGGTTTGCGATGTAATAATACACATTTGCATAGTCTGATTAGATATAACTTCATACTAAAATTCCTATCAAAAGGGGGGCATGGCTAGCAAGCGGAGCGGATGGCAGCATTACTCCGGAGCTCCAGCTCATAGAGAGAGATAAACACGACAACATACCCTGCAGATCGCTGCAATCGCCTGCATTTACCCACCACAGCTCCCGGGCACCACACGCTGCCTCTCGGTCATATCGAGGAAGCGCCAGGGGGACAGCAAGCCGAAGAAACTAACAGCATATTTCCTCACGCCTTTTAATGGGGAAGGTCAAGATGGTGCTGGATCCTTGGCCCCCTCCCCCATGCACAGACAAAAACTACTCAGAGCTGCCAGATGCAGAAGAAGAGTCATGGGCCGATGGAAATACTGGGGGAGCCTCTCCCAGGAGCAGATCACCGACACACAGTCCTCCGTGCGCCAGTCCCGCCAAAGCCAGAATGCGCTTGGATCCAGACACGGAAGGGGAGTCACGGGCCTACCCCTGCATACACAGAGATTCACTCACTGATAGCCGACATCCCCACAACCAACCAGCCTGTCCTGGACACTCAGATTAAAGAGATGCTACTATCTCTGCACAAATCAATCCATGCAGAGTTTACCACCCTAAACCACAAATTCACAGCTGAAATCTCCATGCTGGGGGACAGGGTCAATCAGGCAGAGCGCGCAATAACTGACATTACAGCAACTGTCAACGAACTCATAGATATAAACCAGGAAAATGAAGAGGATAGAAATTGGATTCGCAATAAATTAGCGAGTTTAGAGGACTGGTCTAGACACAATAATTTAAAAATGAGGGGCGTCCCGGAAACTGTCTCCCTGCCAGACCTCATGCAATATGCCAAAGATCTTTTTCATGCAATAACGCCTGAACTCTCTTCCCTAGACCTCACGATCGATCGTATCCACCGCATACCAAAACCTTTGTTTCTACCTAAGGATGTCCCAAGAGACGTTCTTATGAGAATACACTTTTTCACCGCAAAAGAGCAAATCCTCTGGAAGTCTCGCGCTATGGGGAAATTGCCGGACCCATACAGCAACATACAGCTCTACGCGGACTTATCCAAACACACCCTGGACACCCGCAGACAACTCAACGCGATCACAAAAACACTTCATTACAATAAGATGGTACACAAATGGATTCATCCCGCCAGACTTGTGGTAGAACACCAAGGCATATCATACAGCATCACATCCTTGGAAAAGGGTTTTTCACTACTAAGAGAATGGGGGATCGTCGTGAACCATAGCCCACACAATGAGGCCCACAACCCTCCATGCAAAATACCCCCATCATGGCAAAAATCAGAAATGGGATCACGCAACAGGAACAGCTAACACCAGGCGGACGGTCAACACTTTTCATCCACACTGAGTCTCTCTCATCTGCCCATAAGCTAACTTGCTAGACTTCTTGAACTGTTTCCCCCAGATAATTTAACAGCCAGTTGTTGCCTTTGCGTAGGCTGTGTTGAACTGTATGTTTTTTCGACTTACGGCACTACTTTTACCTATGTTTCTCCCCCCCTCACGCCATCTCAGAAATAATGAAGACACACCTGTTAAAGACCCATGGAGCGCAAACAACATCAACGGAAGACCAAGATCAACTATTCCACTGGACACCACAACAGCTTAAATGTGAGTCAAACAACACTAGCACTGCATTACCAATCCTATGTCATTTAAAATTATATCACTAAATGTAAAGGGGTTAAACCACCCCGCAAAAAGGGCCTCCTTGTGGAGGACAGAAACCCAGGCAAAATGTGACATAGTTACATAGTTACATAGTCAGTGAGGTTGAAAAAAGACACAAGTCCATCAAGTCCAACCTATGTGTGTGTTTTTATGTCAGTTGTACATTGTATATCCCTCAATGCTGTGGCTCCTTAGGTGTGCATCTAATATTTTTTTTTTAATGAACTATACTCCCAGCAGAAATTACTGCCTGTGGAAGAGAATTCCACAATCTCACTGCTCTTACCGTAAAGAAACCTCTACACATTTTAAGGTTAAACCACCTTTCTTCTATTCTTAGTGAATGGCCACGTGTCTTCGTGTACTCCCTTGCGCTGAATAGTTTTGTCCCTGTAGTGGGGTCGCCAGTGCAATATTTGTACATTGAAATCATATCCCCTCTCAAGCGTCTTTTCTCCAGAGAGAATAAGTTCAGTGCTTGTAATCTTTCCCCATAACTAGTGTTGAGCGAACCCGGACTGTAAAGTTCGGGTCCGTACCGAACTTTGGGGTGTCCAGGACCCGGACCTGAACCCGGACTTTTCAAAAAAAGTCCGGGTTCGGATCCTGGGTTCTGGTAATTTTACTAAAAGTTCTGAAAATTGCTGTAAAAAAGTCCAGGAAAGTCCTAGAGGTCTACAAAAGGAAGGAAATGGGGGTAAGGGTGGGACAAGTGTCCCTACAAAGAAATGGGGACAGGGAAATAACTAAAAGCATTTTTAAAAAAATAATTTCATAAAAAAATCAAAAATGGAGGATGAAGTGTACCATCTTCAAACTGTGTCTGAAAAGTATTAATTAACGGTAGAAGCCATATCACTGTTCTAAAATCATCTTCAAACTGTGTCAAAAAAGTATAAATAAGCCGGGAGAACCCATATCACTGTTCTGCAAACATCTGGAAACTGTGTGTAACACTTTAACTAAAACCGGAACAAACCATATTACTGTTCTGCAAACATCTGGAAACTGTGTGTAACACTTTAACTAAAACCGGGACTAACCCATGTCACTGTTCTGCAAACATCTGGAAACTGTGTGTAACACTTTAACTAAAACCGGGACTAACCCATACTACTGTTCTGCAAACATCTGGAAACTGTGTGTAACACTTTAACTAAAACCGGGACAAACCCATATCACTGTTCTGCAAACATCTGGAAACTGTGTGTGAAACTATAGCAGAGAGAAGAACAGTGATATGGGTTCGCTCTGCTATAGTGTTACACACAGTTTCCAGATGTTTGCAGAACAGTGATATGGGTTAGTCCCGGTTTTAGTTAAAGTGTTACACACAGTTTCCGGATGTTTGCAGAACAGTGATATGGGTTAGTCCCGGTTTTAGTTAAAGTGTTACACACAGTTTCCAGATGTTTGCAGAACAGTAGTATGGTTTGTCCCGGTTTTAGTTAAAGTGTTACACACAGTTTCCAGATGTTTGCAGAACAGTAGTATGGTTTCTCACGGTTTTAGTTAAAGTGTTACACACAGTTTCCAGATGTTTGCAGAACAGTGATATGGGTTCTCCCAGCTTATTTATACTTTTTTGACACAGTTTGAAGATGATTTTACAACAGTAATATGGCTTCTACCGTAAATTAATACTTTTCAGACACAGTTTGAAGATGGTCCACATCCACCTCCATTTTTGATTTTTTTATGAAATTTTTTTTTAAAAATGCTTTTAGTTATTTCCCTGTCCCCATTTCTTTGTAGGGCACTTGTCCCACCCTTACCCCCATTTCCTTCCTTTTGCAGACCTCTAGGACTTTCCAGGACTTTTTTTACAGCCATTTTTGTGCCTAAAAGTTCGGCTTCCCATTGATTTAAATGGGGTTCGGGGTCCGGGACAAAGTTCGGGTGCTGTCCGGACCCGAACCCGGACTTTGCCTCGAAGTTTGGCCGAACCAGCAGAACCTTCCAGAAGTTCGCTCAACTCTACCCATAACTAAGGTCTTCCAATCCCTTAATTAGCTTTGTTGCCCTTCTCTGAACCCTTTCCAATACCTGTACATCCTTCCTGAGTACTGGTGCCCAGAATTGGAGGGCATACTCCAGGTGCGGCCTCACCAGAGGCTTGTATAGTGGGAGAATTATTGATTTATCCCAGGAGTTAATCCCTTTCTTGATGCATGCCAACACTTTGTTAGCTTTGCTTGCAGCAGCTTGGCATTGCATGCCACTGCTGAGCCTGTTCTCTATTAGGACCCCTAAGTCTTTCTCCATTCTAGATTCCCCCAGAGGCTCTCCCCCTAGTGTGTAGTTTGCAATCATGTTCTTTTTACCCAAATGCAATATCTTACATTTTTCTACATTAAATCTCATTTGCCACCTGTCTGCCCACCCCATTAATTTATTCAGATCTTCTTGCAAGGTTTCCACATGCTGTGGAGAATGTATTGCCCTGCATAGCTTGGTATCATCCGCAAATATTGAGATTGAGCTGGTCACCCCGTTCTCCAAATCATTTATGAATAAGTTGAATAGGATTGGTCCCAGGACAGAACCCTGAGGAACGCAACTTTCTACACCTGACCATTCTGAGTATTCCCCATTTATCACCACCCTCTGGACTTGCCCCTGCAGCCAGTTTTCAATCCAGGTACTCACTCTTTGATCCATGTTGAGGGATCTTAGTTTGTACAGTAAACGTCTATTGGGAACTGTATCAAATGCTTTTGCAAAATCTAGATACACTATGTCTACAGGCCTTCCTTTATCTAGATGGCAGCTCACCTCCACATAGAAGGTTAATAGATTGGTTTGGCAAGAACGATTCTTCATGAAACCATGTTGATTGCTGCTAATGATACTGTTCTCGTTACAATAGTCTTGTATATAATCCCTTATTATTCCCTCCAAGAGCTTGCAAATTATTGATGTTAGTCTAACTGGTCTGTAGTTCCCAGGGAAATATCTTGGTCCTTTTTTATATATTGGTACTACATTGGCTTTCCTCCAATCAGTTGGTATCATACCAGTCAGAAAACTGCTCTTAAAGATTAGGTATAAAGGTCTGGCGATAACTTGGCTAAGTTTCTTAAGGACCCTCGGGTGTAAGCCATCTGGGCCCGGTGACTTATTAGTGTTCAGTTATTCAAGCCTATTCCTGATTTTATCCTCAGTTAGCCATGAGGGCACGTGTCGTGAGGACCAGCATTGTAGTTCTGAAAACTTGAGCCCCCCACTTCCTTTGTGAATACTGAGGAGAAAAATTTGTTTAACACCTTTGCCATTTCTCCATCCCTTGTAACCAGATTACCTTCATAATTCTTTATGGGGCCAATATGATCTAACCTCCCTCTCTTGCTATTTATATACTTAAATAATTTGGGATTCCTTTTACTCTCCTCAGCTATGTGTCTTTCATGTTCTACCTTAGCTGCTCTGATTGAACCTTTGCATTCTTTGTTGCATGTTTTATAGATATGCAAATCTGACTGAGACCCCTCCGCCTTGTATTTTTTGAAGGCCTTCCTTTTTGCTTTTATGTGTGCCTTTATGTCGGAGTTAAGCAATCCTGGTCTTTGATTAGCTCTTTTAAACTTATTACCTGTTGGGATACACTGACTAACACCTTTGTTTAGCATGTTCTTGAAGCACTCCCATTTTTCCTCCGCATTCATTGTTCCTAGAATTTTATCCCAGTTAACATCTTCCAGCAAGGAGTGTAGTTTCTGGAAGTTGGCTCTTTTAAAATTCAGTGTCTTTGTATTCCTCTTATGTTTCCTATTTGTGTAATTTATACTAAAACTAATTGATCTGTGATCGCTATTTCCTAGATTGCCCTTTACTTCCACGTCTGTGATCAGGTCTGTGTTATTAGTAATCAGAAGATCCAAAAATGCTTTTTCTCTTGTTGGTACATTTACCATCTGACCCATGAAATTATCCTGCAGGACATTTAGGAAATGGTGAGCCTTAGCTGAATGTGCAGTACCTTCCTCCCAGTCAATATCTGGATAATTAAAATCCCCCATAATAATAACACTTCCCATCCTAGCCGCTATTCCCAATTGTGATAGGAGGTCCGCCTCCCCCTCCTCCCTCTGATTAGGGGGGCTATAGCATATTCCCATTATTAATTTCCCCCTGGTATTTTCCCTTTGTAACTCTACCCATAAGGCTTCAGCTTCCTCCCCAGATCCACTAGTAATGTCGTCTCTCACATTAATTTGTATGTAATTTTTTATATACAGGCATACCCCTCCCCCTTTTTTGCCCTCCCCATCCCTGCGATATAGGGAATACCCCTGAATGGTAGCCAATCATGAGAGCTGTTGAACCAAGTCTCCAAAATTCCCACAAAATCCAGTTCCTCCTCATACAGTAGCAACTCTAGTTCTCCCATCTTGTCTGCCAGACTCCTGGCATTAGTGAACAAGCCACGTAGTTTTGTCTGGACGCCTACTGTTTCCTTGCTGGGTATTCTTTGTTTGCATGTAGGACTTGTTACACTACTTGCCACGGGTTTAGCTTCCTTATTCGGCCTACCACTCCTTCCCCCAATACTACCCGCTGGACTCTGTTCCCCTCTGGCTATTACTAAGTCTGGACCCTCCCCCTCATTGCCTAGTTTAAAAGCCCCTCTAACTTTTTGGCCATCTTCATTTCCAGCCGGTCTACACCTTCCCCATTCAGGTGCAGCCCATCCTTTCTATAGAGCTCATAACCGATTGAGAAATCGGCCCAGTTCTCCAGGAACCCGAAACCCTCCTTTCTACACCAGCTCCTCAGCCCCTTGTTGACTTCCCTAGTCTCCCGCTGCCTCTCTGCTGTGGCTCGAGGTACTGGTAGTATTTCTGATAATAAAATATATATAAATACTGCTTAATGGTATATCGCTATATGTCTCAAGGCTGGACCAACATATACCACATCAATCAACCCAAGCTGTGCAACATCAGATCATATATATAAAACATTTAGCAAGTCCAGATATAAAACAGGGGGTAAAACTTCTGTATTAATAGTCTATAAGAGCATACATAAAACCGATCCTTCGGGCTGTGACTTTCTTCTTAAAAAATATCTTGTGCCTTTCCTTATGGGTGCTTAAGTGGTGTTAACAGGGCATATAGAATAGTGATTTTTCATCTGTGATATCACTTCTAGGTGCTCAAGCCTCTCACCTGGAGTGTGCTAAACAGAAGCACATAAAGGTATCTTTATGTGGTAAGGGATCAGTTCCACCACTAGGGGTCCTCGGTCTCCTGTTCCTTCCTCTTGCTTCCTTCTCTACTCATATAGGCTCCATACCATCAGCTATTTCTCCGGGGTCATCTCGGGGGGTATATGGGGGCAACAAACAAAACCTCTCTTGGTGCAAATAACATTTTAACAAGCGTTTATTAGTTAAAAAAACAGGAACACTCACTTTTTAAAAACAAATCGCATGCAAAACTCCACGAGCATCGAGCTCGTTCCAGTAACATCCAGTACTCCAGTAACATCAAGAGTACACCTCTCCTGCCGCCCTACGCGTTACGCCACGTGCCTCGTGACTTCATCAAAGGGGATCCCACCATAAGCTCAAGGCCTCTTATTTCTCCTCCTCAAATAAAGCAGGGAAAGCCATGGCCAACCGCATCAGAGGTCAAGCATAAAAGCCAAGATCCCGCATATTTTTCATCCCTTTACCAAAGAAAAAATTATCAATCCCTGTTAGGAAAAGTACTCAGTCTGGATGTTTTGGGCTTCCTGGCTGTTTCCGCGGCATGCGCGTGGTTCTGGCGCAAAGCGGCTCTATTTGAATCCCCTGGTCCCAGCAGCAAGTGCTCTCGTTCTACAGCGTCTGTGACCTGTAAGCCCCAGCTCAAACCTTTGTTCCTGTATTGCTGTTTGCTTCCTGTTGACCCGGCCTGACCTGACCTGCTGTTTTGCTGCCTGCACCGACCCTGACTTCCACGACCATCCGATTGTCTGCTCCCTTTTGTTCCTCTGCTGCCCACCTGATAACGAAACTTTCTTGACCATTCTTCTGCCTGACCCATCTGTACTGCAGCCCGTTGCCGACCCAGCCTGCACGACCATCCCTCTGATCTGCATGACCATCTGGATCATCACACAATCACCAGTGACCATCCAGCCCTCGTGCTATCCCGCACTCTTGGATTCCCTGTCTGCTCTACCAGGGGTCCTTGAATCGGGTGCACAAGAGCGGTTGTTCCCTGCACAAGACAGACTCCACCACCAGGACCATGACAGTAACGACAGCCATGACTGAGTCTGTGCAGGGGACCCGCTCCGCCATGGACGATCTGTGTGCGCACCTTGCGGGCCTCACACAAGCAGTCAAGAACCTGCAGGAGGGCTATACCCGGTTGGAAGAACGGGTACAGGAGCTCTCAACTTCCCCAGCTGCTGGCCCCATTGCAGGCCGTACCATTGTGGCCCTGCCCTCTGAGCACAAGGTCCCGCTGCCAGATATTTTTTCTGGGGACCAACGCAAGTTCCGGGTCTTGTGAACTTTATTTGGGGCTTTATTTGGGGCTCCAGTAACGCACCTTTTCTCTTGAAACCACCAAAGTGGGCTTCATCATCTCCCTACTGCAAGGGGAAGCCCAGGCATGGGCCCTTAGTCTATGGGAGCAGAATGTCCCAGAGGTCGCCACAGCGGCCACATTTTTTCAAGCCATGGCACAACTGTATGAGGACCCCCACCAGGCTGCCACAGTGGAGGCTGCCCTGCATACACTCCAGCAGGGTCGCCGTCCAGTGGAGGACTATGCTGCTGTGTTCCGGCGCTGGAGCGCAGATACAGCCTGGGGCAGTGCCACCCTATGTTTCCAGTTTTGGATGGGGCTATCGGAACCCTTAAAGGACAAGCTGGCACGAGTGGGGATACCTAAGACCTTGGAGAAACTAATTAACTTGACCATCTCCATTGACCGCCACCTCAGGGAACGCCGCTCCGAAAGGTCACCTGGGCAGTCACGCCCCACCTGGATGCTCCCACGGGTTCCCTGTTACCCGAGTCTGCCTGCCTTCAGCCCCGTACCCTCCTCCTCTTCTCCAGAAGATGCTCCTGAGCCAATGCAAATTAGGCTGTTGTGCCCATCCCTCACCACCGGAGAGAGGCAACGACGCATTTCTTTGAACTTATGCCTGTATTGTGGCGAACCAGGCCATGTGGTCAGGGTGTGCCCCACTAAGCGCGGTAAGTGCTCTTCAGTTACCTCAAATGACCTGCCTAGTTCTCCAAGTTCTACTGCTCATCTTACTCTTCTTTCCTTGCAGCTTCCCGGAGGGAATACCACGGTCCCAGCCATCCTTGACTCTGGGGCATGCAGTTGCTTCATTGATCAGGACTTTGCAGCACTGCATCGCATTCCTCTGCAACTGAAGGACCACAAGATGGTGATCCGCTTGGCCGACGGGTCTCACATCAAATCTGGAACTGTTACCCATGAAACTGTCTCTCTTCCCTCCTTCACACTGGATGGTCATACAGAACTTCTGTGGCTGGACGCTATTGCCTCTCCCCTCTGTCCTATTATTTTGAGTCTACTGTGGTTCTGGGCACACAATCCCAGCATTGATTGGGCCACAGTGACAGTTCGCTTCCAGTCGCCTTACTGCCAACAGCATTGTTTAGCCTCCAGAGGTGAAGTAGCTCCCCCACTACCTGACATCTGTGCACTCCTACCACCAGCCTATCATTCATTTCTGCATGTCTTTAGTAAGAAAGGGGCTGATAAACTACCTCCTCATAGGCCCTATGACTACCCAATGACTGCCCCATTGAACTGTTGCCTGGGGCAGAGGTGCCCTTCAGGAGGATTTACCCCTCTCTGAACCCGAATTAGCGGCCCTCAAGGCCTACCTGGATGAAAACTCTAAGAAAGGGTTCATCCGACCCTCTACGTCTCCTGTTGGGGCAAGAAGAAGGATCACTCACTCAGGCCTTACATAGACTACCGGGAACTCAACCGGGTGACCATTAAAAACCGCTACCCTCCGCCCTTGGTCCCGGAACTGTTTCAGAGGTTAGGGGCAGCCACCATCTTCACCAAACTTGACTTGCGGGGAGCATACAACCTCATTCGGATCAGGGAAGGTGACGAATGGAAAACAGCATTCCGCACCCGCTTTGGTCATTATGAATACCTAGTGATGCCCTTTGGTCTATGCAATGCTCCAGCGACCTTCCAACATTTTGTAAATTATGTATTTCGGGACTTCCTTGACCTCTTCGTGATCATCTATCTTGATGACATATTGATTTTCTCTGCTTCCCTCGAAGAGCATCGTACGCATGTCACCAAAGTTCTGGGTCAGCTCCGGCAACATGGTCTGTACGCAAAAGTGGTAAAGTGTTCCTTTGAGCAGCCTAGCATGCACTTCCTGGGAATGATTATCTCCACTACGGGCATTCATATGGATCCCCAAAAAGTCTCCACTGTCCTGGAGTGGCCCGCACCAACGCACAGAAAGGGAGCCCAGAGATTCATGGGTTTCGCAAACTTCCGTTGGTCTCCCGAGGCTCAAGTCGCTTTCCAGAAACTCAAGTCCCTGTTCACCTCCGCTCCCATTCTGAAGCATCCAGACCCAACTTTACCATATGTCCTTGAAGTGGATGCTTCAGAAACCACAGTAGGGGCCATCCTATCCCAGCGTCAAGGTGTCAAGGCCTTGCTTCACCCAGTAGCCTTCTTCTCCCACAAGTTGTTGGCACCCGAATGGAACTACGGTGTCGGAGATAGGGAATTGAAGACAAGGCCAAAGCCTGGGGCCTCCTGAACCCTCTTCCGGTACCAGAGTGCCCGTGGTGCAACTGGCGATGGATTTTATTGTGGAATTGCCCCCATCAGAAGGATACTCTACCATCTTTAATTGTGGACCGCATGACGAAGATGGCACATTTCCTACCTATGAAGGGGACCCCTACTGCATCTGATACGGCTAATACCTTTATTAAAGAAATAATCCGGCTTCACCGAATAACTAATAATATTGTATCCGACCGCGGGGTCCAATTTATGTCCAGATTTTGGAGGGCCCTGTG
The DNA here is from genome assembly GCA_018402905.1 of Glandirana rugosa. NCBI lineage: Eukaryota > Metazoa > Chordata > Amphibia > Anura > Ranidae > Glandirana > Glandirana rugosa. The sequence goes on along the minus strand of BLSH010438581.1, from coordinate 3,083,501 downwards.
TGCAGCGTTGGAGATAGAGCTTACATTCTCATCTGCCTACCATCCGCTGACTAATGGCCAGACAGAGAGAACAAACCAGACTTTAGAACAGTATCTGCGCTGTTTTTCATTGTTCTCTCAAAATGATTGGGTCGCACTGCTACCGCTGGCCAAGTTTGCTTACAACAACACCATCCACTCGGCCACCCAGCAGTCCCCATTCTGGGCCAATTATGGGTTTCATCCCACATTCCTGCCTGAGTTGGACATCGAAAGCACCATCCCTGCAGAACAGGATATCACGAGCTTCCTTCAGTCTAACAATAAGATCCTGCAGGAGACCCTATCCAGGACCCAGGAACTGAACAAGGAAGCTTATGACAAGAGAAGGTGGGGGGAGTTGGAGCTCCAACCAGGTGATCGTGTCTGGTTATCCACCAGGAATCTTAAACTTGCTTGCCCCTCAAAAAAACTGGGCCCAAGATTCATGGGGCCATTCTCAATTAAGAAGAAGATCAACAGGGTGGCATTTGAATTGGATCTTCCTCCTTCCCTACGGATCCACCTCATCTTCCACATGTCACTACTGAGACCTGTTGTCCCCGACTCCTTTTCAGGACGGAGGACAGGTCCACCAGATCCAATCTTGGTAAACAGAGAGGAGGAGTTTGAGGTGGAAGTCATTTTGGACTGTCGGAGGAGGGCTGGTTCTACCTAGTACCTGATAAAGTGGAAAGGTTTGGTCCTGAAAAAAAATTCTTGGGAACCAGAGGGGAACATTCACGCATCTGGATTAATTCAGGTCTTCAAAAGAAACCGGGACCCAGCAAAGCATCCGGAGGCTGCCCCTTGGGGGGGCAATGTTAGGAAAAGTACTCAGTCTGGATGTTTTGGGCTTCCTGGCCATTTCCACAGTGGTGCGCGTGCCTGAGCATGTCCGCGTGCATCCCCATGCGTGCACACGTGCCGGAACCGGCGCCAAACAGCTCTATTTCAATCCCCTGGTCCCAGCAGCAAGTGCTGTCCGTTCTACTGTACAGTGTCTGTGACCTGTGAGCCCCAGCTCAAACCTCCGTTCCTGTATTGCTGTTTGCTTCCTGTTGACCTGGCCGGACCTGACCTGCTGTTTCGCTGCCTGCACCGACCCCAGCTTCCACGACCATCCGATTGTCTGCTCCCTTTTGTACTTCTGCTGCCTGCCTGATAACTAACCTTACTTGAACTTGACCATTCTTCTGCCTGACCCATCTGTACTGCACAGCCAGCCCGTTGCCGACCCAGCCTGCACGACCATCCCTCTGACCTGCATGACCATCTGGATCATCACACCATCACCAGTGACCATCCAGCCCCTGTGCCATCCTGCACTCTAGGATTCCCTGTCTGCTCTACCAGGGGTCCTTGAATCGGGTGCGCAAGAGCGGTTGTTCCCTGCATAAGACAGACTCCACCACCAGGAACGTGACAATCCCCAAGAAATTGCCAATGCGTTCAGTACGTATTTTGATTCCCTATACAACTTCAAAAGCGATCAATCAACCTTTCAACCTAACAAAGATCTTATTAAACAATTCTTAGACAAAATTAATCTCCCCTCCCTTAGCCCAGATCAACAATCCGAACTAGAGATACCATTTTCCAAGCAAGAGATCATACAAACAATTCAATCACTCCAGCTAATAAGTCGCCAGGCCCCGATGGGCTACCAGGAGAATATTACAACCAATTCTCCACAGTGCTTACTGCTTACCTACAATTGCTATTCAACAAGGCTGCTTCCTCCTCTAGTTTTCCTGCTGAGATGTTATCTGCCACTATTGTAGCCCTGCCCAAGCCAGGCAAGAACCCGGACATGCCACAAAATTTCAGGCCCATCTCCCTCCTGGACACATATATAAAATATATGCTAAGCTACTAGCCAACAGAATATCCACATTACTCCCAACCCTATTAACCCTGACCAAATGGGATTTGTCCCGAGCAGACAAATGTCTGACGCTACGAGAAGACTAGTGAACATTATACACTTGGCAAACACAGATGGAACGCCTTCTCTGCTCCTCTCTTTGGATGCAGAGAAGGCGTTCAATAGGGTCCACTGGGGTTTCATGAGGGAAGTGCTAGGGAAATTTGGATTTCGCAACCGCATACTATTGGCCATCATGGCACTTTATTCCTCCCCATCGGCTCAAGTTTATGTGGAGGGAATGTTATCTACTCCGTTCCAAATTTCGAACAGTACGAGGCAGGGCTGCCCACTCTTGCCCCTCATTTTTAATTTAATCATTGGACCCCTCACAGAAAATATTAGACAATCTGAGCAAATTACAGGCTTTCAAATAGGACAATATAATCACAAAATAAGTTTGTTTGCCGACGATATAATATTAATGCTAACCAATCCCCACTCGTCCCTACCAGCAGTAGAAAAAACATTGACCGAATTCGGAAGAGTATCCTACTATAAAGTGAACTCCACGAAATCCCATATACTAGACCTGGGCATCGACAGCACCATACGCAACCTACTAGCCCTAAAACACCCCTTCCAGTGGACTGACAAGGTCATACCATATTTAGGCATAACGCTGACCAGACAAACGAAAGACTTACTCAAAGAGAACTATATTCCATTTAAACTAAACTTCACCCAATCCCTAACCCAGATGAAGAAATTTGAATTCTCATGGGCAGGGCGACTAGCAGCCTACAAAATGAACCACCTACCACAATGATTATACCTTGTTCGCTCCCTCCCGATCCCCATACCTAAAAAATATACCACCTCCCTTCAGGCCCTTTTAAAACACTTTATTTGGGAAGGGAAACAACCCCGAGTTTCCAAGTGTAGACTTATCAAACATAGATCTATTGGCAGATTGGGTCTTACTGACATGGACGATTACTACACAGCAGGCAACCTAACACAATTAAAAGAATGGTTTCTCCCTGAACCATCTACCCGATGGGGTGAGATAGAAAGAAAATCCCTAATAGGGAAAGACCTCAAAGCTTGGCTCCACAGCTTGCACCCTAAAGCGAAAATCCCTCAACACCTCTCACCAACCATTCATGCAGCAATTAAAGCATGGCACAGATTTATCTCTACTAAATGGGAGAGGACCCCCACAGCACAACTAACGGTACCACTTCAGACAATGACGCTACTTATACCTGACCTCCCTAACCATAGGTGGACTAACCAAAGTCCACTTTCGATATCAGATATAGCCCAGGGTGGGAAGCTAAAACCCTTCTGTCACCTCAACCAACTCCTAGGACTAGGACCTAGCGCACACTTTCAATACATGCAGATGTCACACTGCTTAAAACTTAATCCCCAGCTGTATGCGTAAGTACAGATAAAAGCTCTCTCATACTACCAACCGAAGTCACAGGGAAGAAAGGTATCTCCATAATCTATAATCTCCTCCAGGAAAAAATGCAATTTAAAAAATCTGTAGACATTACTAACTGGGAACGAGATTTAGACCAAAACTACACAAATACCCAATGGCAAAAGGCAATCTCAACGGTGTATCAAAGTACAAAATGTACAACTCTGTGGGAGCTTACACAAATAATCACCCAGAGAAGATATCTTACTCCGGATAGAATGGCAAAATTCGATAGCACCACCTCTTCATCATGCTGGCGGAAGTGTGGATTAAAAGGCACACTTCTGCACATCATGTGGAACTGCCCACTCCTAACCACTTATTGGAACGAGGTCTTCCAATTATTCTCCGGGATCATGGAACGGGCCATAGCGCCTACACCTGATTTAGGTCTACTAAATCTAAACCTAGAGCTCTTCCCCAAAACCCATAGGAAAGCTATCACAAATATCCTATTAACAGCGAGACATAATATTGTAAAATTGTGGGATAGTGCTGTCAGTGATCGAGACGAGCGTTGCAATCGCGCAGGTGCACACGGATTCATACGAAGTTTCCCACGACCGTTCGGAGGTGTGCACATGTACGCATGCACAGGGATGTTGTCAGGGCACCAATAGCAGGGGGACTCTAGGACCCAGCATCTCTGTCAGCACATCACATGGGCCTTCATAAGGAAGTCAGACTTTGGCTTAAGTGCTGTCTGATCTGCAGCTTGTCAGTACCTGTACCTGCTTGCCCATTATCTGCTACCTGATCCGTTACGTGGTTGACCCGGCTTGTTTGGACCACTCTGCCTTCTCCTACCCTGACACGGCTTGTTTTGGACCTACTTACTTCTGCCTGCCTGATACCCGTTGCCGAACCCAGCTTGCCTCTGACCATTCTCCGCCTACCGATTCTGCTGCTCCGTTCATCTGTGATTGATCCGGCTTGTCTGACCATAATCCTGCCTGTTTCAACAGTCAGTTGTCTGCTGTCCTGTGCTCTGTATCCAGCTCCTGTAATCGCTGTCTGCTGCTGCTGTTCCTGTTTCCAGCTGTCTGCTGTCCGGTGTTACCAGCTCCACTCCAGCATCCAGTCTCCTGCTGTTTGCCAGAGGCTCTCTTACCTCGCTGTACTCACGAGACCACTGTTCCCATTCCAGTGGGCTCTGAGTTAGAGCTGTATGAGAGGTCTCCTCCTACAAGAGACAGGCTCCACTCTCTCAGGTACGTGGTTCATTACAAGTGCCAACGCCCCTGAGTTATACAATGTCATTAAATCGACCCAAACCCACAAAACATACGAAATTATACTCACAGGCGACTCAACCACATATAAAAAGCTGGAAGTAAAGTGGAGTCCGTGGTCCAAATGGTACAAAATTATACAGCATAATAACGAATGTTATACCTCATGTGGATTTCTTCTCATTCCCTTTTCCCCCCTCTTCCCCCCCCCCTCTCTTTCCCCTTACACCACCTCTTACAGTTAAAATTGTGCAAAAGTAATAACAAATGCTATACTTAAATACTGATTATATGGATATGATACTTTAAGGGAATAACCCATATGTTGGATTCTCTGTTGCATATTATCTATGTATGATTTCTTAATATTCACTGTAAAAAGCACAATAAAAACCTTTAAACTTTAAAATTCCTATCAAAAAAATGTTCTTTATATAAGACCCAATATTATAAGTATAGCATGAGGTCTGATGCATACAGTGATGTTTATTAACATATTTATGTAATTTTGTTGCGTTTGTTGTTGTTTCATTTTTATTTCTGATTAGAATTGTAAATGTAATATTTACTTTTCACCACAAAATGGCGGCAGTCACAGTGAGCGTGTATATAAACATTTATATTTTTAACCTGACGTCTCACTAGATGGACTTGATTTGATTATTTTTATAAGTAAATAAGCTGTATATCTATTTTATTTAACAGGAGGCTTATTGCTTGTTGTCATTTCTATTAAATTTCAAGCTAACGCCCCTTTGGTTTTTATATTTTGTTTTTAGCCAAATGGAAGGGGGAGTGTGAGCTCCGTAGATTCATTTCCTGTTATTCGGACGCAAGGTTGATGGGTTTTTGTGCCTGAGCAACCACCGATCTCCTCCCTTTCCTGTTTGTTGTTGCTAAATGATAAAAATTGCAGCCCGGACCGTCTACTATATAACGGTGCTTGATGCACGACACCGGGCACACCCGATGATGTAATTTGGTGACGAAATGCGTTGGCAGGAGCCAGGACGTGTGATGTCATCACACACTGGGACGCGGTGGCCATCTTCCTGGTTGGAAACAAACCATAATGTGTTTCAACGCCTGATGTTTATAAGGATATATGTGAGTGCAATCTTCATTGTTTTAATAAACACCTTTTTAAGAAAATACTGCACTATGTTGGCATTTTACTTCCATTTATGAATGGCCAAACATATGGAAAAACTTTTTTTGAGAGCAGGACCTAGCAGTGTATTTTTGACACACAGGAGGGATATCTTCATTACATCTTAGCTGTCATTTTGCCACAGGCTTGATTAGACCTCTGTGATGGGGGGGGGGGGGTCTGGTCATTCTGGTAAGGACCAGTGTGTATGGGTGTTGGTGAAGGTTCTCTCTTTGCAAAGCACTGATCTTGTGATATCCACACTTGCCTGTCACATATGGACACTGTCCGCTTTGGAATACATGGCTGAAGTTTTCCCTATAGAGACTATATATTGACTTTTTTCATACCAGTGCTCCTTATATGGATATTGTCCTTAAACAGACATTTTTTCAGCGCTGCACCTATCTTTTATATCTGTATTGATGTTGTTCCAACATTTTTGTGCCTAGCTGCTTATTATTATTAATTCTATTGGATTACTATACTTATACCTTTAGGCTACTTTCACACTGAGACGTTTTACAGACGCTATTTAGCTAAAAATAGTGTCTGTAAAGTGCCTCAAAAATCCCCCACAATCCACCCCAATGTGAAAGCCCTGAGTGCTTTCACACTGGGGCGGTATGCTTGCAGGATGTTACAAAAAGTCCTGCAAGCAGCATCTTTGGGGCGGTGAGGGGAGCGGTAATATACCGCTCCTTTACCGCCCCTGCCATTGAAATGAATGGCAAGCGCTTCGGTAGCACTGAGCGCCAGCACTTTTAACCCCTTGTCGGGGGTTAAAAGCGCAGCTCTCCCACCCGCATAGCGGAGCCCTATCGCTGGTAAAACTCCGCTAAAACTAGCGGGGTTTTAACGCGACCCCGGCTGCCGCTCAGTGTGCAAGTAGCCTTAGCGCAGTTGCAATGCATATGTGATTTTATACACACACACTATTTACAAGCAAACAGATCACAGGTGAGGATGTTTACTTTTAACCACTTCAGTCCCGGAAGGATTTCCAGCTTTAGAACCAGAGCAGCAAATGAAATTTGCGTCCTTTTTTTCCAACAAACAGAGCTTTCTTTTGGTGGTATTTGTTCACCACTGCACTTTTTACTTTTTGCGATATAAACAAAAAAAGAACGGAAATTTTGAAAAAAAATGATATTTTCAAATTTATGTTATTACAAAAATACAATAAACTAAATTTTAGTCATACATTTTTGCCAAAATGCATTTAGCCACATGTCTCAGGTAAAAAAGTAAATTAGTGTATATTTATTGGTTCGCGCAAAAGTTATAGCGTCTACAAACTCAGGTACATTTTCTGGAATTTCCACAGCTTTTATTTTATAACTGCCTATCTCACTTTCTGAGGTGCTAAAATGGAGGGGCAGTACAACCCCCCCCCCCCCAAATGACCCCATTTTGGAAAGTAAACACCTCAAGGAATTTGCTGAGAGGCATGTTGAGCACATTGAATATTTTATTTTTTGTCATAAGTGATTGAAAGATGACCAAAAAAATAAATACACAAAGTTGTTACTGAAATTATATATTTCTCACATATGCCATGGGTATATGTGGAATTTCACCCCAAAATACATTCTGCTGCTTCTCCTGAGTACAGGGATACCCCATATGTGAGTCTTTTTGGGAGCTTATCCGTGTACGGGACCCTGAAAACCAACCACCGTCTTCAGGATTTCTAAGGGGAAAAATGTATGCCTTCCCCCCACACTACCTATCTCAGTTGACGAGGCCATGAAATACCCAGATAGCAAAAAAAAAAAACCCAAATAACCCCATTTTGGAAAGTAGACACCCCAAGCTATCTGCTGAGAGGCATGTTGAGTCTATGGAATATTTTATGTTTTTGTCATAAGTGATTGAAAAATGACAAAAAAAAAAAAAATTACACAAAGTTGTTACTGAAATGATATATTGCTCACACATGCCATGGGTATATGTGGAATTACACCCCAAAATACATTCTGTTGCTTCTCCTGAGTACGGGGATACCCCATGTGTGAGACTTTTTGGGAGCCTATCGGCGTACAGGACCCCAAAATTCAATCACCGCCTTCAGGATTTCTAAGGGCAAAAATGTTCATCCCATACTACCTACTGTATCTCAGTTTTGGAGACCATGAAATGCCCAGGTAGCACAACCGCTCCCAAATGACCCCATTTTGGAAAGTAGACACCCCAAGCTATTTGCTGAGAGGCATGTTGAGACCATGGAATATTTCATATTTTGCCACAAGTTTCGGGGAAATTACAATTTTTTGTTTTCACAAAGTTGTCACTAAATGATATGTTGCTTTAACATGCCATGGGTATATGGGGAATCACAACCCAAAATACATTCTGCTGCTTGTTCTGAATATGGGGATACCACATATGGGAGACTTTCTGGCAGTCTAGCCGCATACGGGACCCCAAAAACCAATCACCACCTTCAGGCTTTCTAAGTGCGTAAAAAGCTGATTTTACTCCTCACTCCCTATCACACTCACCCCCTATCACAGTTTCGGAGGCCATGGAATGCCCAGATAGCACAACCCCCCCAATGACCCCATTTTGGAAAGTAGACTTAGTAGAAGTAGAATTGCAGATCTAACATTTTGTCACAAAGTTTTGAAATTTGAAAAAAGTAAAAAATAAATAAATATATATATGTGTATTGTTTTGTGCTACCTTGACATATCAGGTATCAAACAAAAGTTGTCCCCTCAAAGAGATGAGGGGACCAAGCGGTATTAGGGAGGAAAAGGGCCGTATAACAATGCTCATGAAAAAAGTGCATTTATTGGACTATAGGGTACAAGGTCAAATTCAGTGCGGCAAAAACAAATCACATATACCTACAGTAAAAAGGCTGCCGGGGAACAACATGTGTCCTCGGGGCAGCCCAGGCCTGGAACACCAAAACACACACAGGGGGGACAACACAAACAGAACATATAGAAGGAACGTCCGGACGTGGGGGGTCAACCACAGCAACTGTAATCATGAGTGATGTGTAGATCACATGTAGATCACATGTGGGTCTAAGCGACAATGCTAATGAGAGCTCCTGTGAGATGGTTACAGTTCAAAGGCCGTGAGAACCACTGGAAAGTCACTCAGGAGCCGTGGAGATAGAGCTGAGGTGTAACAGTTACTGGGCTTCTTTTCCACAGGTGGTGGGTATGTGAAGCAGAATGGTCTAAAGCGACAGGTGGTAGTGGCTGATAGTTATGCAGTCCATATCTGACTGCGTACATCAATGTGAAATGATCCCCTATGAGAGCACAGTGTGAGTGTTATGTGAACCTTCAGACTCCATGGTATAAACAGGCTGTACTCACAGTTGCCTTGTAATGTGCCAGGCCGGTCCTCTTGGTGTGAACCGGGTTACTGTAGGCTTGGCATCCGATCTGTGCGTGGTATCCCACTGTTACTGCACCGCAGCCGTCACCTGCATCCTCCTGAGGCTGAGCCACTGGGTGCGGCGTGTGTCCATGTGCGGAACAAGCCGCTACTTCCTGGTTGTGAGGCACATGATCCGATTAAGTGATGTAGTGAGAGACGGATGCTGCGTGAAGTTATGCTGGCCCGCTCCAGGGACCAAGCATCACAGTCGGGGATTTGCGGGATGTGCAAGTCAAGGTGGCACCCCCACCGGACGTGTTGACGGACGCGTTTCGCTGGGTGTACTAGCTTAGCTTCTTCAAAAACGTCTTTGACTGCTTTCTTGTGCATCATCTTTAGAAGAGGCTTCCCTCTGATGTGACAGCCATGCAGACCAATTTCATTCAGTGTGTGGCATATGGTCTGAGCACTGACAGGCTGACCCCCTACCCCTTCAACCTCTGTAGCAATGCTTACAGCTTACAGTTTATTTCCAAAAGACAACCTCTGGATATGACGCTGAGCATGTTCACTCAACTTCTTAGGTCGACCATGGTGAGGCCTGTTTTGATTGTGTATATATATATTTATTCTGTATTCAGTGTAGACTATATATAGAGTGAATTTAACAGTATATAGTACACTTCAGGCTATACAGTCCAGTATGTATATATATATATATATTGCAATCAATGTAGACTATATATACAGTGCATTCAAGGATGTACAGTATATAATACAGTGTAGTGCGGTGTTTAAAAAAAAATACCCATAATGTCCGGAAGTCTACAAAGGAGAGGCGGGTGCTCACATGCCACTAAAAAAGGGCAAGCAGCCTCTGTGTCTACAGTGAAAAGTGGTAGTGGCGGACATGGTGCATCCTCTGCTGGCGGGTCGTGCTTGTCCTTTTTTTCTGCTGCTTGCCGTGTTATTGACCACAACATGCAGAAGAATTGGTGTAGTGGATAACTAATCCGTCCTCATCCTCTGTCACCCAGGCTCATGCTAGTTTGCCTTCAAACACAGCTGCCAAAGCAGCCTATTCCACTGGATCCTTGTCCACAGTTACTCCTTCTGTAGCCCCACCATCATGCACGGAGGAGTCACCAGAATTATTCGTCCATAGTATTGGTTACATGCTGACGGAGGATTTTGAAGGCTCCGATGTTGGTTCCCTGGTTGAGGAAGGGAGTAACGTGAGCCTAGAGAGAGGGGGTGCCCCAGAAGGACAAGAAACTAGCAGTTATGTTCCCTCAGCTGCAGCATACTGCCAAGTTTGCTCCAGTGATGAGGAGGGAAGGGATGATGAGGACACTGACTGTAGTTGGGTGCCTAAAAGTGAGGAGTCACAAATCCAATGAGGCAGAATGTCCTCCAGGGGCCAGCTTAAGGACAGCCACCCTATTGCCTCACACCGCAGAGCTCCACAGGTGCAGGGCACCGATAACTCCGCGCTGACTTCCAAAAGTTCATTGGTGTGGGCTTTTTTCAACACATGTGCAGTAGTTTGCACCATTGCTATTTGAAAGCTATGTCTGAAGTGGATCAAGCAGGCTAGAACAGCATGCACTTGAGCACGACATGCTTGACAAGACATATGATGACCTGCCATGCAGTCCATTGGCAAAAGCACCTCATGCTCCTCATCTGGGATCTCAACCCCTACTATACCTCCAGTCCTCTCCAAAACCTGCACTGAGAGGAATGAAGGTATAACAATGGGTACCACAAGTACTTGCAGCCAATCTGCTAGCAGTACACTACCAGTTGATTTCAGCAGGCAAACTTCCCTACTACCAGTTGCTGAACCATAAAAAAAAATACTGTCCCAGCCATCTACATGCTCAGCATCTAAATGCTAGCTTGACCAAATTGCTAGCACTACAACTGCTGCTTTTTCAGCTGGTAGACTCTGCCTCCTTTCGTGAATTTGTGGAATGTGCTGTACCAAAGTGGGAGGTTCAAAAAATACATTTCTTCTCACATAAGGCCATTCTAGCTCTCCACCGTCATGTGGAAGGCAATGTTTTGGCCTTGTTGGACAGGGCAGTCAGCAGTAAGGTTCATATTACCACTGACTCATGGTCCAGCAGGCATGGTCAGGGACGTTACCTTTCCTTCATGGCACACTGGGTAACTCTGCTGGCAGCTGGGAAGGATGCAGGACAAGGTTCAGTGTTGGAGCTAGTTCGGCCACCATGCCTCCAAAAAGCTGTTGGTGATTCTGCCACATCCGCCTTCTCCACCCCCTCCTCTTCTTCTTCTTCTTCTTCTGTGGCCTCTTCTGCAGAATTGTCCTCTGAACCTGCAGTGCTCAAGGGGCTAAGCAAGCAGTCAGGCTAAAAGATGCCATGCAGTGCTTCAGTTGGTCTGTCTAGGGGACAGGCGCCACACTGGGGCAGAGATCCTGTCAGCTCTTCAGGGGCAGGCTCAGTGGTGGTTGACATCATGGCAGCTTGAACCAGGGATGGTTATATGCGACAATGGTACCAACCTTCTCTGTCCTCTGACAGGGACACTTTACACATGTCCCATGCTTGGCACACATTCTGGATTTGGTGGTTCAGCATTTTTTGACCAGCTACCCAGGCTTAGCAGATATTTTGAGGCAGGCCAGAAGTCTGTGGTCATTTCTGGCGATCATACAATGGCAATGCTCGGCTGGCTGACATTCAGCAGGAACCGCCTCATTTGTGACATGCCCACCCGGTGGAACTCAACTTTGGCAATGCTGCAGTGGCTGTACACACAGCAGAGGGCCATCAATGAGTACCTCTGTGAGTATGGCACCAGGACAGGCTCAGGGGAGCTTGGCTTCTTTTCACCATGCCGGTGGTTACTGATCAAGGGTGCATACACTGTCCTGTCACCATTTGAGGAGGCCACAAGGATGGTGAGCAGTGACAATGCATGCATCAGTGACGCTGTCCCTCTAGTCTTCCTGCTGGGGCACACACATCATGAAATCATAGACAGGGCACGTGAGGCAGAACAGCTGGAGGAAGAGGAGGAATTCCTTTCCTCTCATGGCCCTCTTTATGCAGATAGCATTCCTGCAGGGCCACCAAACACACAGGAAGAAGAGGAGGAGGGGGATGAGGATTGTGTCAGCATGGGTGTAGAGGATAACATGCAGCAGTCTTAAAGGGATGGTTTTCAGTCCCTAGAAACCCAAGGAGTTGTACGTGGCTGGGAGGAGGTAGTTCCTGACAATGTCATCTTCAGTTACCCAGAGCACACTCATGCCTCCTCAAACTTATGCTGTATGGGCTCCTTGATTCTGCAAAGCCTGCTAAAAGACCCAAGGTTTCGTGGTATCAAGGAGAGGGATCATTACTGGCTGGCAACCCTTCTTGATCCATGTTACAAGGGTAAAGTTGCAGAGCTCATCCTACCATTGCAGAGGAAGCAGAGGATGAAGCATCTTCAGGATACCTTGAAGAAAATGCAATGCCTTTCCAGACCCTGGGAGGTGGCCATTTTCTGGTGCTGGACAACATGTTTCTGAAGCTTCGTTCGGTCAAAGGAAGAACGGTGGAGAAGGTGGCTGGCTGACTGATGCCTTTAACCAATTCTTTTGTCCTCAACACCAAGGGCTGATAGGTTCAAGCAACCATCGCCAGTGTCTGCATTATATGGTGAAGTGATATCTAAGGGCAAGAGCAGACTTGGAGACCTTTCCAACAGAGCATCCACTGGGTTACTGGGTCTTGAGGATGAACCACTGGCCAGAGCTTGCTCAATATGCAATCAAGCTACTGGCATGTCCTGCATCCAGCATGCTTTTTGAACAGACATTCAGTGCTGCTGGAGGGTTTGTAATAGATCTAAGAGTGTGCCTGTCCACAGACTCCATTGATGGGCTCACATTTATAAAAAAGGATCAGTCCTGGATCAGCAGCTATCAAGTCCCTGGTGCTGATGTAACAGATTGAATTTACTAGGGATCCCTTGAAGACTGCCTATGCTGCCTAAGTGCCTATCCTATTCCTGAATCTTGATGATGCTTTCTTTCAACAATATTTTGGTTTAGGGCACCACCAACATCCAAGGCCCAATTTTTCGGCACCTGTTTGACTAGGGCATGTATTTACAATTTTTTTTTATATTTTTTAACAGCAGGGCCCATTCCTGCACCCAACAAGAGTAACTGTGAGGAGTTACAGAGTTCAGGCACCACCAAGACCCAATTTTTCTGTACCTGCTTGACTGGGGCATGTAATTACAGTTTTTTTAAAAAAATCTTAACAGCAGGGCCCATTCCTGCACCCAACAAGAGTAACTGCGAGGGGTTACAGTGTGCAGGCACCACCAACCCCCAAGGCCCAATTTTTCTGCACCTGTTTGACTGGGGCATTTAATTGCAATTTTTAAAATAATTGTTTACAGCAGGGCCCATTCCTGCACCCAACAAGAGTAACTGTGAGGGGTAACAGTGTTCAGGCACCACCAACACCCAAGGCCCATTTTTTCTGCACCTATTTGACTGGGGCATGTAATTACAATTTTTTAAATAATGTTCAACAGCAGGACCCATGCCTGCGCCCAACAAGAGTAACTGTGAGGATTTACAGTGTTCAGGCACCACCAACACCCAAGGCCCAATTTTTCTGCACCTGTTTGACTGGGGGCATGTAATTACAGTTTTTAAAATAATTGTTTACAGCAAGGCCCAAATCTGTGCCCAACAAGAGTAACTGTGAGGGGTTACAGTGTTCAGACACCACCAACAGCTAAGGCCCAATTTTCCTGCACCTGCTTGACTAGGGCATGTAATTACAATTTTTAAAATAATTGTTTACAGCAAGGCCCAAATCTGTACCCAACAAGAGTAACTGTGAGGGGTTACAGTGTTCAGGCACCACCAAAAGCTAAGGCCCAATTTTTCTGCACCATTTTGACTGGGGCATGCAATTACAATTTTATATAGCCCAGTCCTCATAGTATATATGATACAGTTCAGAGTATATAGTGCAGTCTGTATAGTATATATATATATATATATATATATATATATATATATATATTGCAGTTCAGAGTATATAGTGCAGTTTACATAGTATATATATTGCAGTTCAGAGTATATAGTGCAGTCTGCATAGTATATATAAATCAGCTCAGTCACTGTAGTATATATAATACAGTGTAGAATATATAGTACAGTCAGTGTAGTATATATAATACAGTCTACTGAAGTGGTTAAGGGCAACCCCGTGGCAAATTGTTTAAAAAAATGATATGGGGGTCCCCCCAAAATCCATACCAGGCACTTCACGTCTGGTATGGATTTTAAGGGGAACCCCATGCCAAAATTTAAAGAAAATGGTGTGGGTCCACCCCAAAATCCATACCAGACCCTTATCTGAGCATGCAACCTGGCAGGTCAGGTTACAGGGGGGCGAGCAAGTGATCCCCCTCCTGAACCATTCCAGACCACATGCCCTCAACATGGGGAGGGTACTTTGGGGTTCCCCCAAAGCACTTTGTCCCCATGTTGATGGGAACAAGGGCCTCTTCCCAACAACCTTGGCTGGTGGCTGTCGGGGTCTGTGGGCAGGAGGACTTATCAGAATCTGTAAGCCCCCTTTAACAAGGGGGCCCCCAGATCCCACCCCACTATGTGAATGGGTATCGGGTACATTGTACCCCTACCCTACCCATTCACCAAAAAAGCTGTGAAATGTAAAAAAAAAAACAAGAGCCAGTTTTTGACAAGTCCTTTTTTAAAAAAAATAACTCTGTCTTCTCCCCGATCCGTCTTCTCCCATTGCTGTCTCTCCTGGCACCTTCTTCTCCCCAAACCATCTTCTCCTGTGCCACTGTCTTTTTCCTCGCCGCCAGTTACCCGCTGGAAACAAAAAAGACGCTCTTCTCCTGGTGCTGTCTTCCTCCGTTGTGAGGTCTCCCGCTTTCTGACAGCTCTTATGTAGCCTTATGACATCACAAGGGGTTACAGTGTTCAGACACCACCAACACCAAAAGTCCAATTTTTCTGCACCTGTTTGACTGGGGCATGTAATTACAATTTTTAAAATAAGTGTTTACAGCTAGGCCCAATCCTGCGCCCAACAAGAGTAATTGTGAGGGGTTACAGTGTTCAGACACCACCAACACCCAAGGCCCATTTTTTCTGCAACTGTTTGACTGGGGCATGTAATTACAATTTTTAAAATAATTGTTTACAGCAAGACCCGATCCTGCACCAAACAAGAGTAACTGTGAGGGGTGTGGGAGATTAGCTCTTGTGGTTCACCTGTACTGGGAAAAAAGGTAGCGGGAAGACCAACAAAAGTCTGGCGGGTTGCCAGCTTTATTTAGAAAAGGTTGCAAATTATAAAACAAACAAAACAGTAAAACAAAACCTTGCCGCCTGGCACTAGACTAATACAATGCAGGATACCTCTCTATATGATGTCGGGGCTTGTCCCTGACACCTCTAAACAAACAAGTGCAAACCTTTCTTTTTGCAGTCTTTAGAGCAACCACCTTCAAGCTCTTAGCTCTCTCAGTTCTTAGCAAACTGAGTCCCAGGCTGAGCTCCTGTGAGATCTCTTTCTGGTCGTTATATCCAGCTGGAGAGGGGTTTGGGCAAACCAGAACCTCTGGGCTGCCCTGCCAAGGTGGCTGGTAACACCTGGACCTGATTCCATCTTGGTCCGTTAAAAATGAACGTATGCGGGGCGACAAATAGCGCCTGTCCACTACTGCACCTTGCATAACGTCAGATACCCCCCTCCCTCGGCTCAAGCCCCTGGGGTTGAGCAATTGTCCCAACCAAACAGTGGATCCGGGAAAGGGCATCCGTGTTATTTTGGGACAGAGTGAGGATCTGATTAGTAACTCCATATAAAGACCTAATGGGTCAGTCATCAAAGGTAAGGACTCGCAACTACCATATCCCTATAAATATATTTGTAGTAATAGGACTATTTTTACCCCTGGGACATTTGGGTAGGAGTCAACAGTAATAATTCAGCATGTGCAAAGTGAAATACCACTTGTATACATTTTATTGTAGAGTTTAAAAATGTTAAAATGACACACAGATTAAAAAATAAAGCTGTTACAGATTATGCCACAAGTAAAGTACACAAAACCAGGTAAGTAAACAATGAGTATATTCACGCTAGCAAATAATATTGCTAAAAGGTCCCAACATGTTTCGGAAATCTTTCTCAATTTTCTTTTCCTTCTTCAGGGGACATATAGCGTGTGCACTTTTGCAACATAGTGTCTGCAATGCTGTGTGCACTCCCAGCCACAATCTCTCCATAGAGGAGTAAAGAGAGAGGACGGATAGGGTAAAGGAGAGACTTCATCTATCCATCGCTTCCACAGACACCTCAATATCCATAAAGTCAGTACTAATAGTATATGTTGTGGGAAGACCCCCACAGCAAAATCCAGTCATATGGTTCTCTATATAGAAAGTAGTTTGCTGGAGTGTAATCAGCTAAGGAGTACATATAAGAATCAATAAAGTAATATGTATGGCAATTAAGGGTCTGTTCCCAATGGGGGAAGGGGGAGACGTGAGAGGCATGGAAGGCAGGGTGAAGTAGTCATATAGTTGTCTCCTCCTTAATAGAGTAAAGTGTGTTGAGTAATGTATCCTGCCATGGTATTCATGCCTCCACCGTGAGTGTCCAAACGACCAGGAGTGTTGGCTAAAATGTATACAAGTGATATTTCCCTTTACACATACTGAATTATTACTGTTGACTCCTACCCAAATGTCCCAGGGGTAAAATTAGTCCTATTAGTACAAATCCGCGTTATTTTGAAGTCTTCCCGCCTGGTGTTCCACTGTGAACTTAAACAGCTGTAGGGCCAGGAACCATCTTGTCACCTGACTATCTTTCTCCCTGTTGGCACACATCCACTTCAGTGGGGCATGGTCGGTAACTAACCTAAAACGTCTTCCCAGCAGATAGTACCAGAGGGCCTCCAAGGCCCATTTGATGGCCAAGCATTCTTTTTCCACGATAGCATAATTTTTTTCAAGCTTGTTGAGCTTTCTGCTCAGTTACAAAACCAAGTGCTCCTCACTGTCTCTGACCTGGGACAGTATGGCCCCTAGTCTCACCTCAGAGGCGTCTGTCTGCACGACAAACCCTTTTGAGAAGTGACGAGCACCAGTTGCACGCAAAGGGCCTGCTTCAACCTTTGGAATGCCTTCTCTGCCTCTGGATTCCATTTCACCATGACTGACACTCTACCCTTCATCAGGTCTGCTAGAGGGATGACAATGTTGGCAAAGTCAGGAATGAAGCACCTGTAGTATCCCATAATCCCCAGGAATGCACGCACTTGCTTCTTAGCGGTTGGGGCCACTTTTGGATTGCCTCAAGTTTACTGGTCTGTGGCTTAGCCAACCCTTGACCAATAATGTGGCCAAGGTATTTGGCCTCCTCCAAGCCTATGGCACATTTCTTTTGGTTGGCCGTGAGCCCAGCCTTCCTTAGGGAATCCACTACTGCCTGTACCCGGGGTAGATGAGATTCCCAATTGGGCTATGGATGACTACATCATACAGATAAGCTGCTGCATAGAAGCGATGTGGCCTCAACATCCTGTCCATCATTCTCTGGAATGATGCAGGGGCACCATGCAGACCAAACGGCATGCGCTTTTACTGAAACGACCCCTTGGGAGTGGAAAAGGCTGTCTTCTCCTTTGCTGATTCTGTTAGTGGTATCTGCCAATAGGGTTCAAGTAGTGGATATGAGGTAGTATGTCAGTGCCAGACTTTTAAACAAGGTCCAGAAAAGGCATCATACCGGAAATTGAAGGAACATTACAAACTATTGAAAAAATATGGGACTTTGAGTATGCCGTAAAAGGACACAACTCAATAATTATCATAAAAATACAAAATGTATCACAAGGTTATGTGTAGAGGGAAAGTATAAGGTCACAATGTACAATACATTAATGGAACAGAGATGCCATAACTTGAATGTTAGGTCCTGCTGGTCTGTTACATAGGTTTGTATGACGCGTTCCGTGGAATCAACCACTTCTTCAGAAATTTCAAACAAAGCTTGTAAAATGTACCTCTAAAAATAAGTGAAAAAATATATACACATATACAGTGGGGCAAAAAAGTATTTAGTCAGCCACCAATTGTGCAAGTTCTCCCACTTAAAATATGAGAGAGGCCTGTAATTTTCATCATAGGTACACTTCAACTATGAGAGACAGAATGAGAAAAAAATCCAGAAAATCACACTGTCTGATTTTTAAAGAATGTATTTGCAAATTATGGTGGAAAATAAGTATTTGGTCAATAACAAAAGTTTATCTCAATACTTTGTTATATACCCTTTGTTGGCAATGACAGAGGTCAAACGTTTTCTGTAAGTCTCCACAAGGTTTTTACACACTGTTGCTGGTAGTTTGGCCCATTCCTCCATGCAGATCTCCTCTAGAGCAGTGATGTTTTGGGGCTGTCGCTGGGCAACATGGATTTTCATAATTTGCAAATAAATTCTTTAAAAATCAGACAATGTGATTTTCTGGATTTTTTTTCTTATTCTGTCTCTCATAGTTGAAGTGTACCTATGATGAAAATTACAGGCCTCTCTCATATTTTTAAACGGGAGAACTTGCACAATTGGTGACTGACTAAATACTTTTTTGCCCCACTGTAAATACATAATTACCATGTATACTCGAGTATAAGCCGAGTTTTTCAGCACATTTTTTGTGCAGCAAAAGACCCCCCTCGGTTTATACTTGAGTCAGTGTCTGTGGGTAATGAATAAATTCACATTACACAGAGCTCGCCGCTTCTAAGAGCCGTTCTGTGCCTGAAACCATGACCTAAATACATTGGAATGCAGAGAATGCTGAGAGAGGTGTCAGATTTTCAACTTGATGTCGGGAGGTGGGCGGGACGCGTAGGTGTTAGCTGTTCAGTCCTGCCACCTCCTGATCTCAGTGAAGATCTGCAGCTCTCTCTCTGCATTCTCAGCATTCTCTGCATTCCAATGTTATTAGGTCCCACTTTCATGCACAGAACGGCTCTTAGAAGCAGCGTGCTCTATAGATTGTGAATCTACCTTACTCATCTCTTCTGTGTTCTGGCTACAATCTCTGTGTAATGGCTGAGTCCCTGTGTCCTGGCTAAAATCCCCGTGTCCTGGCTAAAATCCCTGTGTCCTGGCTCCCTGCCCTGTGTTATGGCTCCCTGTCCCTGTGTTCTGGCTCCCTGTCCCTGTGTTCTGGCTCCCTGTCCCTGTGTCCCTGTGTTCTGGCTCCCTGTCCCTGTGTTCTGGCTCCCTGTCCCTGTGTTCTGGCTCCCTGTCCCTGTGTTCTGGCTGCTGCATTTCCCACCCTAGGCTTATACTCGGGTCAATAACTTTTCACAGTTTTTTGTGGTAAAATTAGGTGCCTCGGCTTATATTCGAGACGGCTTATACTCGAGTATATATGGTACTTGATTATGCAATACAATATATTTACTTCAGTGATAAATGTGGGACTTTAGAAAAAAAGGGGGAAGGGAGGAAGAGGAGGACAAAGAAAACAAAAATAAATAAATATCCATGAATGTCAGTAATGTGGGGCACTGGCCATTAGCTTGGCTGCATTGTGCCTCATGTCCGGGGGCGGCTCTCGGACACACCCCCTTCCGTCTGAGTGTTAAGCTCCCCCACAGCTGTCCAGTCGGTCTTGGGCCACTGAAGTACACAGATTGTTCTGCTGGGCTGGCGGCTAACCCTTTGTGTTCCAGGTATGTTCCCGACCTATCCGGCCCTGATACTCAGATAAATTGGATCCTCGGTACCTTATCCAGCTGATTGTTGCCTCGTCTTCTCCTTGATGTTTTAATGCCCAGTTCACCATTGCTGCCCAGGGTGGGTAAGTTTCCTTCTTACCTTGCCCCTGGACTTGGATGGTTGGGGTCCAGTAAGCTTGGTTTGACTCTTTGCTGTCCCTCCCTTTTTCCTACAGGATAGCAACACCTGCAATCAGTATTCCGTTTCCCCTCACACGCCGGGCTTACATGCCACAGTTTCCTATACCAGCTTACTGCATGGGGGCGCTACTCACCCATTAGTACATTTTCTACTCATATTATTATTATTTTTTCGTCTATTTGTACTTGTGGTCTCTACATTGTTTTTTTGCTCTTGATTCCCTCCAGACAGAACGTGTCCCATGGGCCAGCAGGCACATACACTGGGCGGTTTTGGACTCCACGGCACTCGCAGTGATTATATACCTGACACATATGGGAGACAGGTTTGATCATTTTCCTGCTTCTGCAGTCGGCCCCCTTTTTTAATGGGAACTTTGGTAAGAGTTTATATTCCTCAGTGCTCCTTTTTAGCTGTAAGCTGACATTCACGGATATTTTTTTTTTCTTTGTCCTCCTCTTCCTCCCTTCTCCATTTTTTTCTAAAAATAAAGGAAGGTTTGGGACTTTGAATGAGGAGGGCATGCGAGACAAACGGACAGTCAAAAATTGAAAAATGTACCTTTATTGATGGAGTATAGCTACAATAACATGAACTGTGCCCAGCCAAGTGTGCTAACCAGAATCATAGCACATAAGCAAAAACATAAGTATAAATACACACAATATCATAACCCCATAGGGGTGCAAATATGAAATATTTCATGTATAAAAGCATGCTAGTGTCATAGTCTCTGGTAACTGGTTCTGAGGTATTAGAATAGAAAAAGCGGTGCATGTCGTAGGACCGACGCGTTTCGTGTGAAATGCACGCTCTTCAGGGGCTGTGCACTAAGATCTACAAAAAATATATATAATAATAAGTAATTCAGTACGACTGCAAGTCGTGGGGCGGTCGACGTCTCCTAAGTATTCAAAAAATACCGTGCTAAGATAAAAGACTATATCTTACAGCAGCTGCAACAAAGAAAGGTGCGATATTCCACCATATAAAGTATCAAATTAAAAAAGATTGTTGCGCTAACTAAAAAGTGCATAAAACATGCTTAATCCCAAACTGGCAGAGTAAACCCTTAGGTGGGGATATCAACCATATTCATATAGTGCTTGTGAAATACACTTATTTAAGTGCATAAACTGTGCTTAATCCCAAACTAGCAGGATAAACCCCTAGACAGGGATGTTAAACATAAATTCTTATAATGCATGTGAAATACAAATTCATAAGTAAATAAAACAACTCATTAATCATATACAATACTGTAAGGACATATTGTGAAAAAATATGAAAATAAAAATTGAATAGTCCCAATTTTAGTGTAGGAAAGCCATATTAGAAATTAAGTGAAAATAATGAAAAACATCCGAAGTCCTGTGCAAGTTCAAGGAAGAAACAGGTTCACTCTGATTTTCCACCACCAAAGATCATGTAGACACCTCCAGTGACAAGAAAGGGGTACATAAAACCCTTACCAGAAACGCAGACCCACTATTAGAGTTGAGCGAACCCGGGCTGTAAAGTTCGGGTCCATACCAAACTTTGGGGTGTCCGGGACCCGGACCCGAACCCGGACTTTTCAAAAAACATGTTTTTTGATTCCCCTTGCAACTGCCTCCCGCCTAACCTCGGGTATCCTATAAGGCTTAACATTTACGCGAAAACCTAGTTCCTTAATTATGTCATGCTGGATCACTGAGGTCAGTCGGGGTAAAGGGGAGAAGAAGTCTCTATTTTTACTTAGGGACTCTTTAACGTCATTTTGTTGTGCCACTGACAAGGTTTCCATCATGGGAACGTCCGGGGTCCTTGGTACCCTATCCTTTTGAGGGGTTGGCACAGCCACTAACGTCTCTCTGTGCTTTCACGGTTTTAAGAGATTAACATGGTAGATTTGATCTAGCTTCCTTTTTCCTGGCTGGTATACCTTATACTTTACCTCCTCTACTCTTTCCATAATCTCAAAGGGACCCTGCCACTTTGCTAGGAATTTACTTTCAAAAGTGGGGACTAGTACCAGCACTCCCCCCAGGGTTGAAAGTTTGGGTTTTGGCACGCCGATTATAAACCCTCCTCTGGGCTTCCTGGTCTCACTCCATATGTTCCTGGACAAGGGGCAGAACAGCTGTGATTCGATCCCGCATCAAGGAGATATGCTCTATGACGCTTCTATACGTGGTGGCCTCTCCTTCCCACGTTTCCTTTGCGACATCTAGCAGCCCCTTGGGATGTCTACCATACAAGAGTTCAAAGGGGTAATACCCCGTAGATGCCTGCTGAACCTCTCATATGGCAAACATAAGCTATGGTAGCAAGAAATCCTAATTTCTCCCATCTTTATCCACCACCTTTTTCAACATACTTTTAAGGTCTTGTTAAATCTTTCCACCAGACTATCAGTTTGGGAGTGGTAAACAGAAGTACGGAGATGGGAGATTTTGTACAATTTGCACAATTCCTTGGTCACTCTGGACATGAAGGGGGTACCCTGATCCATTAAGATCCCCTTTGGGATCCCCACCCGACTAAACACCTGGACCAACCCCTTGGCAATAGTCTTGGTGGGGGTGTTCTGCAAGGTGATGGCTTCAGGATAGCGTGTTGTATAGTCGAGTATGACCAGAATGTGCTAGTGACCCCGAGCGGACTTTACCACTGGCCCCACCAGATCCATGCCAATTCTCTCAAATGGCACTTCAATGATGGGCAGTGGGACAAGTGGGCTATGGAAATGGGGAGACGGTGCAATAGTTTGATACTCGGGACATGATTCACAATATTCCCTGACCTCCGCATGCAACCCGGGCCAGAAGAACCTCTGGGTTATTCTCTCCTTGGTCTTTTCTACACCCAGATGCCCCCCCATTACATGACCATGGGCCAGATCTAGCACCATCCTGTGGAAGGGTTTGGGGACCACTAGCTGTTCTACTTCACCCTCCCCACGTTTTACCACCTGATACAACAGATTAGTTTTAAGAGCCATGTAGGGAAAAGACACCCCCCAATTAGGTTCCCCATCCACCATCTTCACGTCTTCTCTGGCTCTAAGGAGAGTGGCATCCCATAGTTGCTCTGTACAGAAGCCCTCTCTCCGGACCTCTAAGTCAGGTACTACATTCTGTTCACTCTCACGGTCAGGGTCAAAGACATTTTCTGGGTCTTTAGCCACCAGCTGGGTGCTATCTTCCGGCTCCTCTGGCTCCCCAGCCATTACAGGAAAAGAGGGTCTCCTTCTTCCTCGGTCCTGCCACTAAACTCTCCTTCCATTTGGAAAAAAGGGTCTGGTGAGAACTCCTGTGCCTCTTCAGCAGGGGAGCTCTTTCCTCCAGGCTCTCTGTGCCTTCCCACAACCTCCAAAAATGGGGAGAATCCCTTCCCACTAGGGCTTCATAAAGCAAGGAAGGTACCACTCCCACTGAATGGGTCCCTCTGCCACAAGGGGTGTCAATCTCAAGCAGCACCATCTGGTAGTCACGAGTTTCCCCATCGATGCAAATTACCCTGACAGTGCTAGGGTGTAACCTTGCTGGATTTACACAGCTGCTTTTGACCAATGTTATCACACTACCAGAGTCAAGCAGCGCAGTGATGGGTTTCCCTTCAATAGCAATCACACACATTTGCTTCTCTATGTGATTTGAACATGATGCTATAAATGCGACCTGTGCAATAAGAGAAATGCGTCTTTTCATATAAGCATTATCACATTGCATGGGTATATCATTAAGGGGACATTTGGCAGCAATATGTCCCAATGCATGACATCAGTAGCACTGTATGTGCTCTATACCCAGTCCTCTCAAGGCTCCCCAAGACCTTCCTGGCTGCTTTGGCCAGTCTCCAGGTCAAGAGCTCATAGCCTCTTTAGCAGCAGCGGTCTTATCAAACTTCCCCATGCCCTTGACCCCTGGAACAGTCTTACCGGGTCCACCGGGCAACATTTCACCCCTGGATACATTGGAGTGGGGCGCAGATGGGTGCAACAAGTCCTCAGTAACACTGTATCTCTCCACAAGGTCCACCAGTTAGTTTGCCATCTTGGGGTCCCCATGACTGACCCACCTCCTCAAAGTAGCAGGGAGCATACGCAGATACAGGTCCATGACCACCCTCTCCACTATCTGAGGGCCTGGCAGAGTCTCTGGCTGTAACCACTTCCTCGTGAGATGGATCAAATCTAACATTTGGGAGCGGGGTGGTTGGTCCATGCGGTAGGTCCACTGATGCACCCGTTGAGCCCGAACTGCCATGGTGACACCAAGGCATGCGAGTATCTCCATTTTTAGCGACTCATAGTTCTGGGCCCTATTGAGTTCCAAATCAAAATAGGCTTTTTGGGGCTCACCTGTCAGAAAAGGTGCTAGCAGTCCCGACCATTGTCCTTTTTGCCATTCTTCCCGCACAGCAACTCTCTCAAAAGTGGTGTGGTACGCCTCCACATCATCCGCAGGTGTCATCTTCTGCAGACATTAGCTGGCATGGATCACCTTTTGTTCCACTGGCACAGAAGGTGTGGGTCCCTTCTTTAACTCTACGAGAGCCTCCACCACCTGGCGGTTGATCTCCTGCTGGGCTTCATGTTGTCTGCCACTTTCCTCCTGCTGTGCTGCAGCGGCTTGTGCAACTTGGAGGTTAGTCTCTCGCTGAGCCGCAGTTGCCTGTAGCAAAGCCTTCAAAATATCCTCCATCTTCCACCTGCTCAGGAAGATGCCCGCTGAGTCCACCACATGTGGAAGATTAGCTCTTGTGGATCACCTTTCCTGGGAAAAAAGGTAGTGGGAAGACCAACGTTCTTAAAAGTTTGGCGGGTTGCCAGCTTTATTTAGAAAAGGTTGCAAATTATAAAACAAACAAAACAGTAAAACAAAACCTTGCCATCTGGCACTAGACTAATACAATGCAGTATACCTCTCTAATGATGTCGGGGCTTGTCCCTGACACGTCTAAACAAACAAATGCAAACCTTTCCTTTCACGGTCTTTAGAGCAACCACCATCAAGCTCTTAGCTCTCTCAGTTCTTAGCACACTATATATATATCAGATCAAAGTATATAGTGCAGTCATTGTAGTATATATAATACAGTGGAGAATATATAGTACAGTCATTGTAGTATATATAACACAGTCTACTGAAGTGGTTAAAGAGAACCCTGCAGCAAAATTTAAAATAAAATGGTGTGGGGGTCCCCCCCAAAATCCATCCCAGGCCCTTCAGGTCTGGTACGGATTTTAAGGGGCACCCCGCGTCAAAATTAAAAAAAATGGCATGGGGGCCCCCAAAATCCATACCAGACCCTTATCCGAGTATGCAACCTGGCAGGTCAGGATGGGGGGGCGAGCAAGCACCCCTCTCCTGAACTATACCAGGCCACTTGCCCTCAACATGAGGAGAGTGCTTTGGGGTCCCCCAAAGCATCTTGTCCCCATGTTGATGGGGACAAGGGCCTCTTTCCAACAACTCTGGCCTGTGGTTGTCGGGGTCTGCAGGTGGGGGGTTTTTATCTATATTGCCAGGAGCTGGCAATACATTACAGCCGTGAGCAAGTTTAAATTACTTTTTTTCTTTAGAAATGTCACTTTGCTGTGGCACTGTTTTAAACATCAAACAGATGCGCCACTTTACAGGCAGACCAAGGAGAACCCCCAGGCACGATATTTAAAGGAATATTTATTTTTTATTTTTTCACTTTAAGCTTTATTAAAATCACTGCTCCTGAAAAAAACAATTGTTTTAAAAATTTTTTTTTCATTGATACATGTCCCCTAGGGCAGTGCCCAGGTACCCATACACTTTTTATGGCAATAACTTGCATATAAGCCTTTAAAACTAGCACTTTTGATTTTTCTTATTCATATACCATAGGCTTTGATAGGGTTAGTATGTTCAAATGTTTTGCCTGTTCACATGTTCTGGTGCAAACCAAACCGGGGGGTGTTCGGCCCATCCCTATTAGCCAATGCCACATGAGCATGGTTGTTACCATAATATTAATGCCTCAAATGCAAAACATTATTGTATAGAATTAAAAGAATCAAACCTTAGTAATTGTATTTTCTATGTATGACTGTAGTCAGCTCAGTAGCATAGTGGTGGGCCCTGCTACCTTCGAAGGTTCAAGCCATGGGTTTGAATCCCACCGATGGTATCACCTACTGAAAACTGGTATTGCACTTAGCATCATATTCCAAAAACACACTAGTTAACGTGCAGGGTGTTAGTTTACTTTCTGTGTTTTTTTGGGTTTGATTTGCTTGTGCGCTGGGATAATCAACACAGCTACTGTATGTGGGTGGAAAGTTGGCTGGGATTTGAACTCATAACCTGAGTGCTTTGTAGACATCAGTGCAAACCACCAAACCATTGTGCTAAGTACACTGAGACCTGCATAGTAGTGTAGTGTAGTGTAGTGGTTACAATTGCCGTCACCCGGCTATGAAAAAATCCTGACCAAAAACGGCGTGTGGTCCCTCCTCAGTCCATACCAGGCCCTTCTGGTCTGGTCTGGATTTTAAGGGGAACCTCAGACCAAAATAATAAAAAATACAAAATGGCGTGGGATCCCCCAAAATCCAGATGCCTTCAACATGGAGGAGGGGTGCTTTGGGCCGCCCCAAAGCACCTTGTCCCCATGTTGATGAGGACAAAGGGCCTCTTCCCGATGACCCTGGCCAGTGGTCTGTGGCTGGGGGCTTATAGGAATCTGGAAGCCCCCTCATGTGAATGAGTACCCTTATCCATTCACCAAAAAAAGTAGTGTAGTGTGATAAAAAACAATAACCAGTTTTTGACAAGTCCCTTACTAAAAATGTCTTCTGCTTCTTTCTCCAGTCTCCTTCTCCCGCTTCCTCCTCTGGTCTTCTCCTTCTTCCTCTGGCTTCTTCTGCCCCCGCTTTTTCCTCTGCCACCGTTCCCACTACCAACCCACTGAAGATACAAAAATGACCCTCCTCCGATGCTGCGACCAGCCAATCTGTCCGCTTCCATGGTGCGCATTTCATATGTGGCTTGGCCACCGGATGGCATCATCCAGAGACCCCACCCTCTTGTGACATCACGGACCCAGCATGCCCCAGGCAGTGAATTCACAAGGGGTGGGGTCTCTGAATGATGTCATCCATCCCATCACAGCATTGGAGGAGGTTAATTTTTAAAATTTTCAGCGAGTTGGCGGTAGGAGCGGCTGCAGAGGGAGAAGAAGACAGCAGGACGAACCGAGGGAAGAAGAAGCCAGAGGAAGACCGGAGGAAGAAGTGGGGGAAGAAGAAGACATTTTTAATATAGGACTTGTCAAAAACTGGCTCTTGTTTTTTTTTTTTACATTTCACTTTTGTTTGGTGAATGGGTAGGGGTAAGATGTACCCAATACCATTCACAAGGGGAGGGGGCGGCATCTGGGGGCCCCCTTTTTAAAGGGAGCCGGCAATACATTACAGCCGCAAGCATGTTTACATTACTTTTTTCCTTTAGAAATGCCATTATTGCTAGGGCATTTTCTATACGTCGCACAGATGCGCAACTTTACAGGCAGATCAAGGGGACCCCCCAGGCATGATATTTAAAGGAATATTTAATTTTTATTGTTTCACTTTAAGCATTTTTAGGGCAATGACTTGCATACAAGCCTTCAATGAGGAATTTTGATTTTGCAGGTTTGAGCCCCATTGATTTCAACTATTCCCGCATATGCCGATTGGACAGGCACATTCGCCGGCAATAGCGCAATTTTCTATTTGCATGTCCCCCCAGTTGCGGAGAGTTGAAGTCCTAATTGGCTTTAATTAGGTGCTATTAAATGTAGAGCGCCCATACTTGCCGGGAATCTTAGTAAATCAACCCCACAGTGGACTTACCTAATCTGCCGATTCTCCGAGTGCAAGACAAGTCTCTGCCACTCCTACACCCCGGGTGCTTGCAGTCTTGTGCATGGACTGTTCCTGACGTCATCATGCCCATAGACTGATTTGGACGTGAAGACAACAGCAACAGTTCACCACTGGATGTGGGGGAGTGCTATTTTCTGAAGGATCAGTTAAGATCCTTTCGGTGCACCCCTGGACAAAACAAGCAGTTAACCCATGCAGTGGGGCTGAGAATAAAAAATGTAACAGAGTTCTGCTTTAAGGTCCTGTCTCTCCATCAGCTTATGACAGTGAATGGAGTAGCAGCAGACTTATGAGCTCATCTCTCTGCCACTTACTCTCTCCTTCTATGAGCATGTATATTGTGCTACTTCACCCTCTCCAAGTCTGAACTTTACTGTACAAGCTTTGCAAGAGGCTCATACGAAGTAAAATCCAAATACTTATGCTGTACGCATTTAAATAATTTTAATGATGTATTCATGACTACAGAGCTTTATTAATTTGTGTCATTTGTGTTTACCCGGAGTTCAACTGGTTGTTTGGGCATGTACGTTTATAAATTATAATAAATATATTATTATTATTATTAATATTTTATTAAATTTATTGTATTAAAATGTGTGCATTAGATATAGAATGTCTGTTTTGTTCTTTGCAATGCAATATAACATAATTTTGCAACCAGCATATTTATTTCACCTCTTGGCATGTTTATATTATTATTTCATAGACAAAGGTCTGAAGGATGGAATCAAGAATCATTGGGTGGAAACATTCACCACCTCTTGCTCTCTTATTTTTCTTGTTCCAAATGCACTGAAAACCTCTCATTTTCAGAGGCATTAAATGTCTAATGGAAAAAAGTCACAGATATGTACATTTTATTTGTTTTGTGGACATTGTCATGCTGATCACATATCTATCTGCCTTTAAAATTCAATATTATCTGCACTGAGTTTATCCATCGGAAAAACCGTCTTGGGTATTTATGTATCCTACTTTTTTAATCTCTTTGAAAAAATGTAGTTCATGTTTGTTGATCCCTTTGCAGTTTTATTTCAAGCCTTCACTGAATTCCATGTGCTACACCATTGTGTCATGGTGCCCCAGAGGTGACCAGTTTTCTATTCCTTCATCAGATCATCAAAGTATACTCTTAGACCAGCAAAAAGAGGTCTGACCTTAGAACATCCAGACATGAGAAGGTTTTGAAAAGCCTTGAAAGTGAACAGTATTTTTTTATAACCCTTTATCAGCATTTAGTTCTGATCAAAAAAGCAATAGCTTTGTTTTTATCCTCTTTGATGAAATCTTAAAGTGATGTATGTAATGTGTCTAAAGTACATTGTTTATGGGATATCTAACTATATTAGTCCCATTTTATTTGTAGGTGACATTTTTACTGGCAGTATCAATATTATGCGTACTTACTAAAATGCATAATATCTAAATGACGTATATTTCACAAAGGTGCAACTTCTCAGAAATACATATCAGGAACATAATTTTTCATCCATACCATATTTTAGCTTTAAAGCTTTGTAAAGAAAGTCTGCAGAGTTTACTGTAGATTTTACATGGAAAATGAATAATCCAAAATCCATTCTTCCTTTGAGAATAAAAAAGGCATTCTGTTGAAATCAATTAGCATGGTTATATTCTCAAAACTTTTGATGTGTTACTAGACCTGAATTTTTAATCTGTTGTTCATATAAACTGATATTGTTAATTGTCACACTGCTTTCTTTACTTGTCAGAATAGGTGTACATTAATTAAGACAGCTCCCAAATCTGGATAATTTAAAATGAGTTTCTGATGAAAAAATAAATAATCAGAGATTACTATCCATGAAAACCACTTGCCAAAATGATGAACAAATCCAAAGATACAGGCAGCTAAGGCTATATATAAATGTTGTCTTTTACTGTAAAAGTTATGTCTGCTTCTGAGTAACTGAGGCTCCCTATTGTTGCTTTAACGTTATCACAAGTAGGGGTCTTAGGTGGTGCAAGGGGAGAGATAAAGCTTGACTTTTACAGAAAGAGTCTGTTTGTTGTAGTGCTGAAATAGAGCTCACTAAAAGTACAAGTTCCTACATTCTCTTAAAGTTATTGAAACCTTTTTTAGAGAGGTTGTAAACCCGAGAATTTTTTTTTTTTTAATATAAACCCTGTAAGACAAAGGCATAATGAGCTAGTATGCATCGCATACTAGCTCATTATGAAATACTTACCTTACAATGAAACCCTGCAGTGGCACCCACACACCGCTAAGATGGCTGACACCTTCCCTGGTATTTCTTCTTGGTTTGCAGGCTCCAGTGCTGTGAGTGGCCAGAGCCGTGATGACGTTACTCCCATGCATGCACACGGGAGTCGCCAGTCACGGCACAGGGCTCTGAAGAAAAGGCATGGACAGTCATTGCTTTAGAGCGCATGTGCCGATGATGTCATCAGCGTTGTATATAGTAAATATCTCCTAAATGGTGCAAGTTTAGGAGATATTTACAGTACCTACAGGTAAGCCTTATTATAGGCTTAATTATAGGTACAATTAAAATAGAATTTAGGAGTTTACCTCCTCTTTAAATACTTTTATCAGCTAATTGAACCACTTGGGGGAGTATTCAGCTTCCTTATCTTTTATTCCTTGACTATGTTCCTGTTTAAGCTGGTGAAATGTCTGCTGCCATAGATTTACTGTTTCCTGGTGGCTGCTTTTCTTACAGTGTCCTATGCTTTACATGTAGGAACTAAAGCTGTGTCTCCCCACACTGTGTGCTTCAATAGAAGCACATAGCCCCATCGCCTATGTTGGCAAGGAACTCCCTTGCTCCTCCCTCCTCCTTCCCATCCTTTCTTTAAGCTAAAAAATTGACCTGACACTGTACTATCCACTGTTAACTGGAAGGCTGGAAATTCAGGGAAGCAGCATTGAGAGAGCAGGAGCTAGCAGCATTGAAAGTTGTAAACTGCAGGTGCTGGGCTAAACATTTTAAAAGGTTTACTGGCGAATGTTTATTTTGTTGTGCTCTATGTACTATGCTAAGCAATGTTAAAGTTATATTACTACATTCACTTTAAAATGACCCTGTCACTAGAGATAAATTAACCTAAAGCATATTAATAATATTTACCTGACCAACCATGCATTCAGTGTTCACTTCCTATAGCGGCTGCTTGAATCTTGGATAACACTTCCTGCCCATGTCCTTTGTGGCAGGCAGTGGTTCCATGTGCCAGTTCGCACTCCTCACCTCCCCACCCTTTATTGTCAAACTCTTCATGAATACATTGATTTATTATATTGATTTTATTGATGGGTTGAACTTGCCTATGTTTGAGGCAGGATTGGGTAGCTAACGTTCAGGTGCCGAATCTGAACCCCATTGAAGTCAATGGGAGCCAAATGTTTTAGAAGATGGGTTAGGACGGAGTTTGTATCCGTTCAAGTTGGGTAGTTATTTTAGTTATATTATTTAGTTACATAAGTACTTCTCAAACTGTTATTTCCCACCCCTCCACTCCTCACGCTTGACCGTGTACCTTGGTGACGGACGGTGTTTCCTGTACCCGTCCTTCACAATAGGTTCTAAGTTCGTCGGCGATATCCTTCACTTGTGACTTACGTACCAACCAGTCCATTTATAATAATTATACGAAATCCAATTAAATAGAGATCACTGTCCCAGTAAAATTTCACTT
>BLSH010438581.1:3007266-3028567 GCA_018402905.1 Glandirana rugosa | reverse complement strand
CAAGTTTTTTTTTCTCTGCCATATACTCCCAATAACCCAAACAAATTCCGTAGACTCCTCTTATTACCACCAGATTAGTCTTTCCCACTCTCGTTCACACACTTCCCCTATGGGGCTCCTGAAACTTCACACAAGATCATCTACAATCCAACTTTAGTAAAATAGAGACCGCCATGCCCCCCCGAGACACAGATTTGCTCCCCTAGAGGGGTGTCCGGGGTAAGGCACGGAGGCCCACAAAATCAACAAGAGAACCACAGTACTTTTTATATTGTCCTGGCTTTATATGTCATCAACCTAAATGCATAAGTATATTCCTGAGTAATCAATAATGTATTTCAGTTGCAATAACACCTATGAGAATATCTGTTTACTACTCTTGCAACATATACAAACATTGTTAACTGTATTCTTGTTTCTCGTATGAAAACCAATAAAAATTCATTATAAAAAAAAAAAAAAAAAATGAAAACGCCCCCGTCACACCTGCATATGTAATCAAAGCTGAAATCACACATGTGAGGTATCGCAGCGAACGTTAGAGCAAGAGCAATAAATCTAGTGCAAGACCTCCTCTGTAACTCTAAACAGGTAACCTGCAAACATTTTTAAAACGTAGCCTCTGGAGATTTTTAAGTACTGAAGTTTGGCGCCATTCCACGAGTGTGCACAATTTTAAAGCGTGATCTGTTAGGTATCTATTTACTTAGCATAACATCATCTTTTACATTATAAAAAAAAAAAATTGGACTAAATTTAGTGGTTTTTTTTTAATTCATGAAAGTGTTTTTTTTTCCAAAAAAAATTGCATTTGAAAAGCTGTTGCGCAAATGCTGTGTGACATAAAAAATAGCAATGATGGCCATTTTATTTTTTATTCCCCAGGGTCTCTGCTAATATATATATATATATAAAATGTTTGGGGATCTGGGTAATTTTCTAGCTAAAAAATTATGATTTTTACATGTAGGAGAGGAGTGCCAGAATAGGCCTGGGCTATAGGTGGTTAACGGGAACATTGCAACAGCAATGACTTAATTGGTACATATAAATACAGGACTTCCAGCAGAATACTATGAAACATCCCCCTCTATTGGATCCACACAGCTGCACAACAAGATGATGGTGAGAGACCTGCATTAGACAAACACACTGCAGGGCAGACAGATGAATGTTTAAACACATAAACTGAAGCGGAGAGAAAGAGACAACAACAAATAATACAGACAGGTAGACCTTTAGGTGGACAAAAGATGCACAGAATACAGATAAACCATGGAGAGATATATCATAACTGTCAGAGTATGGTGAACGGTTACAAACACTCTGTATAGACAACTACAGAGGAAGAAATAAAAGGAGGATATGATTCTATCCAACATGCAATGCGAGCTATATATATACTCAGAAAGGACGTCTTCAAAAAGAAAAAGAGATGGATGAAATATTTTCTATAATATAAAACACAACTGAAAATGAATGTGTTTGTACTGTACAGGTTTCGTTATTTTAATTCTTAATTAAATTCTTAACAGCACTCCGACACACCTTACAAACACACATACATTTCAGCTCACTGGGCACTATTATGGGCTGTGGTGTGCTGAATTAAAAAATAGTGCATTTTTGATGCATTTTGGTGCATAACGACTTAATGGAATGCACATTAACATAGGATACATGGTATATTGCAATGCCATTCATTTATGACAATGCAATACACATTGTATTGTAATGGGAATTGCAGTAGGGTTGCATTCACACTTGAGAAGAGTGATTTTCAGGTGTTTTCAGGCACTTTTTAATGTTTTTGTCCAAGTTAAAGTGTTTGTTACCCCAACACTTCATATTCCTGATATGTCTGTACCATGTACTTGTATCCTGTTCTCTTTGTATTGCTTTCTTTATGTGAAACCCTTGGTGTTCTTGCTAGCCACTCTGCTTTCCTATTACAAACTGACCACACTAAGCAGGAGAGCACAGTGTGGTCCAGGGTTGCCATCTCATCTCTTTAAACCCGAATACATATGGAATACACAGGTTCTGTGGTTAATTAAGGTGGTAATTAAACTCACTTTCCTTATCTGCATTACATTAGCCTCACAACCTGTGTAATAATTCATATGTGTTTGGGTTTTAAGGGATGAGGCAACCCTAGTGTGGTCAGTTCTCTAGCTATGCTGGGAACTCAGTGTGCTCTCCTCCATTGATCAGACTTGTCTCCTGACACGCCCCCCCCTCCACACACACACACAGCCTGTTACTGGGAAGCTCAGTATGCTGCTGCTGCTGCTTCTCCAACACCAGCTCTTATGCAGCTGAGAACAGAGGAATGTGATCACTTATAAAAAAAGCGAAAAATTGTTTTACAAGGTGATCGTTTACAATCATGTTAATGGCTGCTTTCACACTGATCCATTTTTACCATGCTAAAAATGCAACATAAACACAATCCCTTTAAAACCTATGGGACTCTTCACACCACTACGCTGCAGTCACACATGCTGGATTCTTGGTGCAGTTTTCAAAATCGCAAAAAAACTGGTGCCTATTGAAATTAATCGAAAATGTACTAAAAATATGTCAAAAATGCATCAAAAATGCACCTGTGTTGCACTTTGGTGCATTTTTGAGTCATATGTCGAAGTTTCATAGGTGCATGCTGGGTAATACGCACCAAGAAAACACACCAGAAACGCATCAAAAACACTGCAAAAACACACCTGCGGTTTTTTTTTTCAATGGAGCTGTGTGAAAGCAGCCTATGGGTAGTTTAGAAGTTTAATTCAGGCATTTTACATGTGTATTTAAGCTTCAGGTGTTTTTGTTTAAGCCAGTGGAAAGGTAGGAGACAATTTTTTACAGGCTAAAAAAATGCCTGAAAATGCTCATTTTGAGTATTTACTGGCATTCCCTAAAAGTCTGTAGAACCAAAAATCCCCAAATCTGCCTCAAAAGTAGCTCATTTAGCTTTTGGAACTTTAGGCATTGAGTTACAAGTGCCTAAGCGCTAATATGTAAATGGTCACCATGTAATTTCATGGGAATAGTTTATTGTGAGTTTTAGAGCTTTGAGCCTCAAGCTAAAAAATGCCCAGGTGCGAATAGTGCCCGAAATGAGGTAACACAATAGTTAAAATGATGCATGTGTGTCCACCCTAACACTAAAATCCCTGCATCTACAGACATCCATGGTCTAACACTAACCTATCTAGCCCTATAAAGAAGAAATAAGTATACATACCTTTTTTGAAGCTGTCCCAATCCGGTCTTCAGCGTTGGAAGCTCTGCAGAGCACACAGCCGATAACGGCTGTGAAATTAATGGGGAGTGACGTTACCCATAGAGTTACTATGGGGTTTCCATTGTCAGCTGTGTCCTCTGCACCGGCCTCACAGCGAAGTCACAGCTGACAGCTCAGCGTGAAATCGGGTCAGATTGGCTTCAGAAAAGGTATGTATATTGATTTCTTCTTTACAGGGCTAGATAGTCAGTGTTAGATCGTGGATGTCTGTAGATGCAGGGATTTTAGTGTTAGGATGGACTTCTACTTTAAGGTGCACTGTTAGCCCATTCTAAATGAATTGGCTACCTAGGACACCACACTTGAAGAATGAAAACACCTTGTGTTTAGTGTTGGTTGAACAGTTTGAGCCAAGCAAATGTTTGGCCCTAACATCGCCTGTTGAGCGAACACCCAAATTTGCGGGTAGCTCTGCGGGATGTTCACCTGTCAAGTGCCCCACAATGCACGGGGTGCTTCATGGTGCATTCTAGAGCCCTAATTGGATGAAGTCTTGCACCTGACCGCTGGTGGCGGAGAGGGAGGAGGATTCTGGCAGTTTTGGAGGCATTGAAGCAGAGGAAGACATATGTCAAACCTGAAGAGATTGTCTTCAACCCCCAGAAACCTTGGGAGTAGTACGTGGCTGGGAGGAAGCAGTTCCAGATACTGAAATCCTCAGTGACCCTGAGGACTCTGCTTCTCATGCCTCCGCAAACTTGCGGTGCATGGGCTCCCTTATGCTTCAAAGCCTGCGAAAGGACCACATAATTAGTGGCATCAAGGATAAGGATCATAGTTGGTTAGCAACCCACCTTGATCACCATTACAAGGGGAAAGTCTCAGAACTCAACCTGCCCTCGCAGAGGGAGCACAGGATGAAATATCTTGGAAAAGCTAGTTTTAAGGCTTCTGTTGGTCAAATGAGGATCGGTGGAGAAGGAGCACCCAGGGCTGTCAGCTTCAACATCCCATCATCAGCGTCTGCATCATATGGTGGAAAATGGCAAAAACAGACATGGAGAGCTTCCAGTAGATGATCCACCGGGTCTCTGGGACATGAGAATAGACCACTGGCCAAAATTTGCCCAGTATGCAATTGAGCCTCTGGGCTGCCCTGCATCTAGTGTGCTTTACGAATGGCCATTTAGTGCTACCAAAGGTTTTGTGACAGATAAAAGAGCACGTTTGTCTACAGACTCCGTTGACCAGCTGACATTTGTTAAAATGAATCAGTCCTGAATTAGCAGCAGCTATCAAGTCCCTGATGCCGATGTCGCTGATTAAGTGTTATTGGGATCTTGAATCTCTGAAAGACTGTCTAGGCTGCCTAGCTTTGTGGGTGTTGATTTTATCTTGAAGTAAGTTTTTGGTATAGGTTTCATGGGCACAATTAACTCCCATTTCAATGTTTTACAGCAAGGCCAATTCTTGCTTTCATCAAGGCCCAATTTTTCTGCATCTGTTACTTCTATCCAATCCATCTGCGATAGAGACACCAGACTTTATGTAAAAAAAATTGTTAATCTAAGCTTGCTTACTGTGGTGCAATACTTTGTTATTTCCTTCCAAAGCCTGCCAAAGAGACACCATAATTTATCCAAAAAATCTCTAATTTTGTTTGGAGTACACTAAATTGTGGCCTCATCATACAGACTGGCTCTCCAAGCCATTGTTTACAAAAAAGAAATCTTGCAGGGAAAATCAGTTTAAATGTCAGTTTTGCTGCAGCAGGTTCTATACATGGTACAGATGCCCCAGTTTACAGGCAGACTAAGGGGGCCCCCCAGACACTTTAGTTTCCCTTTAAGCATCATTAAAATCGCTGATCCATTAACCACTTCAGTACCAGGCACTTACCCCCCCTTCCCCCCCAGACCAATTTTCAGCTTTCAGCGCTGTTTCAATTTGAATGACAATTGCGTGGTTGTGAAACATGGTACCCAAACAAAATTTTTATCATTTTGTTCCCACAAATAGAGCTATCTTTTGGTGGTATTTTATAACCTCTGTAGTTTTTTTTGTGCTACAAATAAAAAAAGATCGAACATTTTGAAAAAAAAATGTTTTTTATTTCTGTCACAAAACTTTGTAAATAAGTGCATATTCTCCATCACTGATGGCCACTGATGAGGCTACACTGATGGGCACTGATGAGGCAGTACTTATTGTCACCGATGACGCGGCAATGATGAGGTGACACTGACAGGCATTAAGGTTGAGGCACTTATATGCAGCACTGATGGCACTGATAGGCAGCACTGATAAGCAGCACTGATGGGCACTGATAGGTGGCACTAATATGCAGCACTGATGGGCACTGATAAGTGGCGCTGATGGGCACTCATAGGCAGCACTGATGGGCACTGATAGGTGGCACTGGGCTCTGATAGGTGGCACTAATGGGCAATGATAGGTGGCACTGGGCACTGATAGGTGGCATTGATAGGTGGCACTGGTGGGCACTGATAGGTGGCACTGGTGGGCACTGATAGGTGGCAATGACAGATTGCACTGTAAGGTGGGCATTCCCTGGTGGTCCTGGGTGGCATCTGAAATGGGTGCCATCCATGTTGGGCATTGTGCCCCTTACCTGGTGGTCTAGGGTGGGCTCCCTGGTGGTCAGGGTGGGCTCCCTTGTGGTCCTGGGTGGGCTCTCCCTGGTGGTCCCTGGGTAGGCTCCCTGGTGTTCCTGGGTGGTGATCCTCGGAAGGGGCTGCACTAATAAACAATCATTGCAGCCCCTCCTGTCAGGAGAGCCACCAATCGGCTCTCCTCTACTCACATCTGCAGATGCGAGTAGAGGAAAAGCTGATACACGGCTCTTCCTGTTTACACTGTGATCAGGCATGATTGGTCAGTCACGCCTGATCACATGGTAAAGAGATTCCGATGGAGGCTCTTTACTGAGATTGGTAATGCGATGTGGCAGACTGACACACCGCACCACCGATCACCGTGATGCACGCTCCCGCAGGCGCACGATCGTGGGTTATCCAGCCGGACATCATATGACGTCCTGTCAGGATAATAAAACCACTGCCCGGC
Organism: Glandirana rugosa; assembly: GCA_018402905.1. Classification (NCBI taxonomy): domain Eukaryota; kingdom Metazoa; phylum Chordata; class Amphibia; order Anura; family Ranidae; genus Glandirana; species Glandirana rugosa. The sequence goes on along the minus strand of BLSH010438581.1, from coordinate 3,022,236 downwards.
CGTCATTTGTCTATAGGTCCGGCGAGAAGTGATTTAAAAACTATGTTTTTTAAACGTTTTTTTTTTTGCATTGATACATATCCTCCAGGGCAGTAGCCAGACCCCCATATCATTTTTATGGCCAATAACTTGCATATAAGCCTTCAAAATGGGGACTTTTGATTTTTCCTGTTTGGGTCCAATAGACTTCTGGCGCGAACTAAACCAGGGGATGTTTGGCCCATCTCTACTTATATTGACACATGTTTTAATGCAAAACATGGTAAACATAATGCAAATAAAGGTCTGCAGAGTTGTTCAAATTTATGTCTGTTATTATTGCAGACAAGAACTATGTGAAAGAAGCGCATTCATGTGATATGCAGTACAGTACTACACTACACAGATGTAACTGTATGCAGTTGATTAATATTGAAAAGAACCAGTCCCTATTGGCATTTGTAATATTCTGGATTTTAGCTCTTGAACTATAGAGTACAGCTTTACCCCTCACAGGTTACTTGATTGTCCGATCAAAGTATCAGACTGTAAGTTCATCCTTTCTTCTGTTTGAGCTCAGTCTGATAATAGAAAGTCAAAAAGGTGTCATAAAACAAAGGTTTTGTCTGGATTACATAAAAGAAAACTAAAGGCTTTACTAATTGACAGTTTTACACTTCTCTAGTAGCTTCAACAGGGTGCCAGTTATCAATCCAGAGCACAAAAAGAAGACAGTTAAACCTCAACTACAACTTTTCAACCTGACACTGGGCCGGCATGACTGCTCTCACAGGGACAGAATACAATGAAATAACAGAAAATGAAGCTTTCTATGAGGGGTATGTTTGCATACATATAACAGCATACTTCTGAGGCTAAAAGTATACGTGAACCCTTACCTTGTAAAAAAGAAACATTCAGTTTATTGTATGTATGTATGTATGTGTGTATATATATATATATATATATCTATATATATGTAGATAATAGATAGATAGATAGATAGATAGATAGATAGATAGATAGATAGATAGATAGATAGATAGATAGAGAGATACAGTATCTCACATTGTAACGTAGTGAGTGTACAGCTTGTATAACATTGTAAATTTGCTGTTTCCTCAAAATAACTCAACACACAGCCATTAATGTCTAAACCACTGGCAACAAAAGTGAGTACACCCTGTGACGTTATGAGAGGCGAAGTGATCAATGGACGATATGTGTCACCTCGCATGCGTTCATGTGCAGTGAACTAAGGGGAAATCCGGTCTGGGTTTACCAGCCACCTTGGCAGGGTTGGTTCCTGATGAGATTTTGCAGTCCACTGGTGTACACCAGCAGGTGGTATAAATAATAAGGAAGTGAGCAGAGGTTGGCTCTGACCTGGGACTCAGGAGCTATCAAGCCAGAGAAAAGCTGATGAAATTAACTTTGCTTTATGACTGAAAAAGGTTTGCATTATCTTTGTTTCGTGGATGACTAAGAGAAGCCCTTCACCTCTGAGTTAGGAAAACTGAAATTGTTTAGTTAGTGCCTGCATGGCAAGAATTTTTTTTCTGTTTTGTTTATTTGTTTTACCTGCAACCTTTTTAACCATTTGCCAACTGCAATATAGTCGAAAGACGTCTACAGCGCGGTAGGCTTATTCTGGTAGGGCGTCCATGGACGTCCTCCCGGAATTGCGCTCCCGCGCGGCCCCTGGGGCGTGCACCCAGTAATGTCTGTGACCGTCGGGTCTCCCAGACCCGGAGTGTCATGGATCATGGTAAAGGGCCAATGACAGCGGCCCTTTACCAATGGACGGAGTGATCAATTGTAAACAAAACGGAGCATGTCCCTTGCTCATTATTCCTGGCCCATCCATCCATGCATCCCTGGCTCATCCATCCATGCATCCCTGGCTGATCCATCCATACATCCCTGGCTCATCCATCCATGCATCCCTGGCTCATCCATACATGCATCCCTGGCTCATCCATCCATGCATCCCTATCTCATCCATCCATGCATCCCTGGCTCATCCATCCATACATCCCTGGCTCATCCACACATCCCTAGCTCATCCATCCATCCCTAGGTCATCCATATCTGGCTCATCCATCCCTAGCTCACCAATACCTTGCTCATCCATCCATCCATGGCTCACCCATTCCCTGGCTCACCCGTCCCTGGCTCACCCATCCCTGGCTCACTCAGTCCCTGGCTCACCCGTCCCTGGCTCACCCATCCCTGGCTTACCCAGTCCCTGGCTCACCTGCCCCTGGCTCACCCTTCTCTGGCTCACCCCCTCCCTGGCTCACCTGTCCCTGACTCACCCAGTCCATGGCTGACCCAGTCCCTGGCTCACCCATCCTTGTCTCACGTGTCCCTAGCTCATCTGTCCCTGGCTCACTCCATCCCTGGCTCACCTGTCCCTAACTCACCCAGTCCATGGCTCACCCAGTCCCTGGCTCACCCCGTCTCTGGCTCACCTCATCCCTGGCTCACCCGTCCATGTCTCACCCAGCCCCTGACTCACCTGTCCCTGGCTCACCTGTCCCTGGCTCACCAATCCCTGGCTCACACATTCCCTGGCTCACCTGTCCCTGGCTCACCTGTCCCTGGCACACCCGTCCATGGCTTGCCCAATCCCTGGCTCACCCGTCCCTGGCTCAACCATCCCTGGCTCAACCGTCCCTGGCTCACCCAGTGCCTCGCTCACCCAGTGCCTCGCTCACCCAGTCCCTGGCTCACCCTTCCCTGGCTCACCCGTCCCTGGCCCACCCAGTCCCTGGCCCACCCAGTCCCTGGCTCACCGGTCAATGGCTCATCCATCCCTGGCTCACCCATCCCTGGATCATTCATCCATCTCTGGTTCATTCATCCATCCCTGGCTCATAAATGTGCCATCCCTGGCTCATCCATCCATCCCTGGCTCATCTATTCAGATTCATGCTCATCCATGCTCCATCCTTGGCTCATCCATCCACATCCATGTTCCATCTCTGGCTCATTTGGCCACATTCATGTTACATCCCTGGCTGACCCATCCACATCCATGTTCCATTCCTGGCTCATCTGTCCACATCCATGCCACTACAGTGCCCATCAGTGCCTCCCAAAAGTGTGATAGGTAGTGAAATTAGATTTGAAATGTGTGTCCCTACAATGATTAATGATGCTCCCTGCATGTTGGGCCTCATGACCAGGCTGTGAAAAAGCCTCACACATGTGGTACCGCTATACTCAAGACAAGTAGCAGAATATATTTTGGGGTGTAATTTTTGCTATGTACATGCTATGTGTTAGAAATATTGTATAAATTGACAACTTTGTGTAAGAAAAAGTATGTTTTCATTTTCTTTCCACATTTTCCCAAAATGTATGGAAAAATATGACATGTTCATTAAACTTATTATGCCTCCTAGAATATATGTTGGGGTGTTTACTTTCCAAAATGGGGTAATTTTTTGGGTGTTTCAATTGTCCTGGTGCTCCAGGGCAATCAAAAGTGTGATAGGTAGTCAAGAAATTTTATGCGTAATTTATGCTCCTAGAACACCTGACAGTGCTCCCTGCATGTTGGGCCTCTGTATGTGGCCAGGCTGTGAAAAAGTCTCAGACATGTAGTATTGCCATATTCAGAAGGAGTAGCAGAATGTGTTTTGGGGTAAAATTTGTGGTATGCATATGCTGTGTGTGAGAAAAAGCCTGTTATTATGACAATTTTATGAAAAAAATAAAAATCTTAATTTTGCAAAGAATTGTGGGAAAAAATTACAACTTCAGAAAACTCACCATGCCTCTTACTAAGTACCTTGGACTATCTACTTTCTAAAAAGGGGTAATTTGAGGGGTATTTGTACTTCCCTGGCTTGTTAGGGTCTCAAGAAATGTGATAGGACATCAGTACATCAGGTGTGATCAATTTTCAGTGAATGGCACCATAGCTTGTAGACTCTCTAACTTTCACAAAGACCAAATAATATACATCAATTTGGGTTATTTTTACCAAAGATAAGTAGCAATATAAATTGTGTCCAAAATATATGAAGAAAAATTACTAATTTGCAAAATTTTATAACAGAAACAAAGAAAATGCTATTTTTTTCAAAATTTTCGGTCTTTTTTAATTTACAGCGCAAGAAATAAAAAATCCAGTGATAATTAAATACCACCAAAAGAAAACTATATTTGTGTAAAAAAGGACAAAAAATTCATATGAGTACAGCGTAGTATTTCTGAGTAATTGTCATTCTAAATGTGAAAGCGCTGAAAGTTGAAAATTGGTTTCGTTAGGAAGGGGGTTTAAGTGCCCAGTGGTCAAGTGGTTAATATAAACCTGGCTACAAGTCAGATTTTAAGAAAACCTGCTGTTTGAAGTATTTTTTTCCCAGGGAAGGTGATCTCCACTGTGCTAATCCCTCACACATGGTGGACCCGACAGGCATCTTCCTGAACAAGTGGAAAGATGGAGAATGTATTAAAAGCCCTGCTGCAGGCTACTGCAACCCAGCAGGAAACCAATCGCCAGACAGCACAGGCCACTGCAGCACAAGCAGGAGGCAAATCGCCAGCAGCATGAGGCGAATTGCCAGGCCATTGCAGCCCAGCAGGAGAAGAGTTGCCAGGCCATCGCAGCCCAGCCGGAGACGGATTGCCAGTTTTCAGCAGCCCTGGTGGACTTAAAGAAGGGGTCCACAAGTCCTTTACCGGTGGAACAAAAAATGGTGCGTGCCAGCTATTTCCTGCAGAAGATGACACCTGCAGGTGATGTGGAAGCGTACCTAGCAACTTTTGAAAGAGTCACTGTTCGAGAAGGATGGACAAAAGAGCAATGGGCAGGACTGCTAGCACCTTTTCTGACAGGAGAACCCCAAAAGGCCTAATATGACATGGAATCAGAGGCTGCCCAGGATTATGAGACACTGAAAGGGGAGATGATTGCGCACATGGGCGTTACCATTGCAGTCCGGGCTCAACGGGTGCATTGCTGGTGATACAGTACGGACAAGCCACCCCGCTCTCAAATGGTGATTTGATACACCTCACCAAGAAATGGCTGCAGCCAGAGACTTTGTCAAGCCCTAAGATTTACAGGCACTCCCTGCCACTTTGAGGAAGTAGGTCAGCCATGAGCGAACCCGTGGATGTTCGGGTTCGGTGGGTTAGGCCGAACTTCGGAAAAAAGTCTGGGTTCGGTACCGAACTTGACCCGAACTTTACCCCGAACCCCATTGAATTCAATGGGGACCCAAACTTTTCGGCACAAAAATGACTGTAAAAGAGTCCTGGAAAGTGCTAGAGGGCTGCAAAATGCTTTTAGAACAATAATCTGTCCCTTACAGCAACAGCAGGAACCTGACCCTATAGAACTAGGAGATGATTTTAGAACAATAATCTGTCCTTCTAAGCAGTAGACTCTACCTATTCCAGTCAGATCTTTCTGTAATGCAGGATAAGATCTGCAATCTGTCCCTAAAAGCAGTAGTAGTAGTAATCTCTACCTATCTATCTATCTGCAATCTGTCCCTCACAGCACCGGCAGCATCCTCTCCCTACACTACCCAGAGAGCATGTGACATGCAGCACTGTGACTCCAGCCTCATATAGAGTCTGGGTCACATGATGCACTGGCCAATCACAGCCATGCCATTAGTAGGCGTGGCTGTGATGGCTTCTAGGGAAAACCAGTGAAACGCTTGTTGATTGGCTGCCCTGCAGCTATTCAACATGCGTGATCAAATACCCGAACCCAGAACTTGAACCCAAACTTTTTTCAAATGTCCAGGTTCGGGTCCGGGTCACGGACACCCCAAAATTCGGTACAAACCCGAACTTTACAGTTTGGGTTCGCTCAACTTTAATTGAGACATATAGCCGAAAACAGACATATGGTTACATACATTCTGCAGTAGACGATTCGGACTTTAAGTATACAGGAGTCATAATACAAGAACAGAGTAGAACAAAAATGCAGAAATACAGACTCTGTTACGTCTATGTAAGGTTGTATAGTGTGCTATAAGAGAGACCCTGGCCCTTATGAACCAATGTAATGTGCTCTTGATAAAGTCAGGGAGGTCTGTAGAGAACCATTAGTATCTTCCTTTAATTGCGGGGCCTGAGGTAAGGAGGATTATGCAGTTTGGTCACAGGGCGTATTTCTAGGCCTCTGAGCTGACGGGCGGAACGGCCGTAGAACCGAGGACTTGTTTAACCCATCCGTGCCCCACTCCAATCTCTCTAGGGGTGCAAAATCGCCCAGAGGATCCAGCAAGATTTTTCCAGGGTGCAAGGGCATGAGAAAAAATTACAAGACCGTTGCTACAAATAATGAGACTATGGACTCAGGACCTAAGGGCTGGCCAAATAGGTCAGGAAGGTCTCTGAGGCTGTTTAGAGGACTGGGTATAGAACACATAAAATGTTTTTGCTGCTATGCGTTAGGTCATATTGTTGCTAACTGTCCCCTAAATTATGAACCAATGCAATTTGATATTGCTTACTTGAAAAAATGCATGCCTCCTTTTGCACAGGTAGCATGTACTGCAAAATGTCAGGCACACATGGAAAAACAAATGTGTGTGATTTCAGTTGATGGAAAGTCAGTCATGGCTCTGCTAGATTCTGGTAGTGTGGTGACATTAGTCAAAGGTGATTGTGTAAATCCTGCAAAGTTACACCCTAGCACCATTGGGGTTATTTGCATACATGGTGACACACGTGACTACCAGACTGCTGTGGTTGAGACTGATACCCCTTGGGGCATAGTGCCAGATTCAGTGGGGGTGGTACCCTCACTGCTGCATGAAGCCTGGGTGGGGAGAGATTTTCCACACTTTTGGAGTTTATGGGAAAACAAAAGGAGTCGGGAGGAAAGAGCTCCCCCTACTGAGGAAACATGGGAACTCACACTAGACCCTTTTGATTACCAAATTGAAAGGAAAACCGTTGGTGTGTCCAAGGAAGAGGAAGATCTTTTTCCTTTTTTTGTAATAGCTGGGGAGCAGAAGGAACTGAAATCCAGCCCCAAGCTGGAGGTTAATGAACAAGAAGTTATCTCTGACTCTAATAGTGAGAGTGGACAGAATGTGGTGCCTGACTTAGAGGTCAGAAAAGATTATTTTTGTACGGAACAACTAAAAGATGGCACACTCAATAGAGAAAACAATAAAATGGTAGATGGGGAACCTGTTGAACCTAACATAGGGGTGTCTTTTCCCTACATGGCTCTTAAAAATAACTTGTATCAAGTGGTAAAGCAAGGGGAGGAGGAGGTAAAGCAGCTAGTGGTTCCCAAATCTTCTCGCCGGATGATATTAGATTCAGCCGATGGTCATATAATGGGTGGGCATCTGAGTATAGAGAAGACCAAGGAGAGAATAACCCAGAGATTCTATTGGCCCGGGTTATATGCAGATGTCAAAGAATATTGTGAGTCATGCCCAAGGTGTCAGTATTCTGCGCCATCCCCCAATTTCCACAGTCCGCTTGTAACATTACCAATCATTGAAGTGCCTTTAGAAAGAATTGGCATGGATCTGGTGGGACCAGTAGTAAAGTCTACCGGGGCCATCAGCACATACTGGTAATATTTTACTATGCCACACGATTTCCTGAAGCCATTCCCTTGCATAATACCTCAGCTAAAACTATTGCCAAAGAGCTTGTCCAGGTATTTAGTCATGTGGGTATTCCAAAAGAAATATTGATGGATCAAGGCACCCAATTTATGTCCCGAGTCACTAAAGAATTGTGTAAGCTGTTCAAAATCTCCCATCTCCGTACCTCTGTCTACCACCGGCAAACTGATGGTCTTGTGGAGAGATTTAACAAAATGCTCAAAGCATGTTAAAAAAGGTGGTGGACAAAGATGGGAGGAATTGAGTTTATTTGCTGCCATACCTCATTTTTGTCATACGGGAGATACCTCAAGCATCTGCAGGTTACTCCCCTTTTGAACTACTGTATGGGAGACATCCCAGGGGGTTGCTAGATGTTGCAAAAGATAGTGGGAGGGAGTGACCACACCTTATAGAAGTGTCATTGAGCATATGTCACTGATGCAAGATAGAATCGCTGCTGTCATACCACTTGTACAGGAACATATGGAGCAAGCCTAGGAGGCCCAGAGAAGGGTTTATAATCTGGTGCCAAGACCCAGATCTTCAACCCTGGTGATAGCATGCTAGTACTAGTCCCCACCATTGAGAGTAAATTCCTAGCAAAATGGCAAGGTCCCTTTGAAATTATGAAAAGAGTAGGGGAGGTAAACTACAAAGTTTACCAGCCAGGGAAAAGGAAACCCAAGCAAATATATCACGTTAATCTCTTGAAACCCTGGAAGGACAGAGACTTTACTGGCAATGCCAAACCCCCAAAATGACATGACCCCCATGACACCTGAAGTAAACATAACTGAAACTTTGTCATTGGCCCAACAGAAGGACGTTAAAGAATTTGTGAGTAAGAATAGAGACTTTTTCTCTCACCTTCCCGGACTGACCATAGTTATACAGCAGGACATAATTATGGAACCAGGTGTCCGCATCAATGTAAAGCCCTATAGAATACCCGAGGCTAGGCGGGAAGTAATTGCAAATGAAGTTAAGAACATGTTAGAGCTGGACGTGATAGAGGAGTCCCACAGTGACTGGTCAAGTCCCATAGTGTTAATCTCAAAACCAGATGGAAATATAAGGTTTTGTAATGATTTTGTAATGATTTCAGGAAGTTGAATTGTCTAAATTTGATGTGTACCCAGTGCCTCGGGTTGATGAGCTTGTTGACAGATTGGGAGGTGCCCAGTACATAACTACACTTTAGATCTGACTAAAGGTTATTGGCAGATACCCCTAACTGAGTCTGCAAAAGAGGAAACTGTATTTTCTACCCCCCGAGGGGTCCTTCCAGTATAAGCGGATGCCTTTTGGCTTGCTTGGTGCTCCTCTCTCATTCCAGAGAATGATGGATAAGACCTTAAGACCACATTGTCAATACGCAGCTGCCTATTTGAACGATGTAGTCATCCACAGCCCATATTGGGAATCCCATTTGCCCCAGGTGCAATCAGTACTGGATCCCCTTAAGGAAAACAGGACTCGCTGCCACCCCCAAAAAGTGTGTCATTGGCGTGGAGGAGGCCAAATACCCTGGCTACATTATTAGTCGGGGGCTGATCAAGCCTCAGATCAATAAATTTGAAGTAGTTCAAAAGTGGCCCCAACCTATAGATAAAAAGCAAGTTTGTGCATTTCTTGGGATCACAGGGTACTACAGGCATTTTATACCCAATTTTGCCACCAATGCAGCCCCATTGACAGATCTGATGAAGGGCAGAGGGTCGGTCATGATCAAGTGGAATCCAGGGGCAGAGAAGGCTTTTCAAATGTTGAAGCAAACCCTTTGTGCACAACCTGTGCTCATGACCCCAGATTTCACAAAAGAGTTTGTGGCACAGACGGACACCTCTGATGTGGGACTGGGTACTGTACTGTCCCAGGTGAGAGACGGGGATGACCACCCTGTAGTCTACTTTAGCAGAAAACTCAACAGACATGAGAAAACTATGCCATTGTTGAAAAGGAATGTTTAGCGATCAAATGAGCCTTAGATGCTCTGAAACATTACCTGTTGGGGAGACCATTCAAATTAGTCACTGATCATGCCCCTCTAAAATGAATGTGTGATAACAAGGAAAAAAACAGTCGGGTGACGAGGTGGTTCCTGGCTCTGCAAGTATTCAAATTCACAGAGGAGCAGAGAGCTGGGAAACTCCAGAATAATGCAGATGCCCTCTCTCGGGTCCACTGTCTAGTTGGCACAGTTGCTCAGCTGCAGGGGCTTGACCAGAGGGGGGTGGGATATGTGACGTTATGAGAGGAGAGGTGATCTATGGGCGATATGTGTCGCCTAGCATGCGTTCATTTGTAGTGAACTAAGGAAAAATCCGGTCTGGGTTTTACCAGCCACCTTGGCAGGGTTGGTTCCGGACCAGATTTTGCAGTCCACTGGTGTCCACCAGCAGGTTGTATAAATAATCAGAAATTAGAAAAAGGTTGGCTGTGACCAGGGACTGTTTTATGGGTGAATGGGAGAAGCCCTTCTGAGTTAGGAAAACTGAAACTGTTTAGTTAGTGCCTGGGTGGCAAGGATTTATTTTCAGTTTTTTTTTATTTGTTTTACCTACAACCTTTTTAAAATAAACCTGGCTACAAGTCAGATTTTAAGAAAACCTGCCGTTTGATGTACCTTTTTCCCAGGGACGGTGAACCCCATTGAGTTTGGAATAAGGACCACGTACCTGATAGTTGAGCCTGTCTCTTGTAGAAGGAAACATCTCATACAGCCCTGGCTCAGAGCCCACTGGAGTGGGGACAGTGGTCTTGTGAGCACAGCGAAGGAGTGCCTCTTGTCAGCAGCTGTAGACCAGATGCTGGAAGCAGTGCCTGGAACACTGGATAGCAGACGGGCTGGAATAGGAACAACAGCAGATGATCAGCAATCACAATAGCTGGATGCAGGCAGGCTGGAACACTGGACAGCAGACAGTTGGGACAGCAGCAGCAGATCAGCAATCACAGTAGCTGTAAGCAGGCAGGCTGGAACACTGGACAGCGGACAGCTGGGACAGCAGCAATAGATCAGCAGTCACAGTAGCTGGATGCAGGCAGAATCAGCAGACAAGGGATGGTCGGAGAACAGGCCAGATTCAGTAACAGGTATCAGGCTGGCAGAAGAAGCGAAGTCAAACAAGCCGAGTTAGGGTTGGAGAAGGCAGAATGGTCAAGGCAAGTTGGGTCGAGCAGGTAGTTGATCAGGTAGCAGATAACGGATAGCATGTGTCAGGAACGGACTAACTGCAGATCAGACAGCACTTCAGCCAAAGTCTGACTTCCTTTTAAATGCCCATGTGATTAGAGTTGAGCGAACCCGAACTGTAAAGTCCGTACCGAACTTTTGGGTGTCCAGGACCCGGACCCGAACCCGGACTTTAAAAAAAAAAAGTCTGGGTTCGGGTCCGGGGTTCTGGTAATTTAATAAAAGTTTTGAAAATTGCTGTAAAAAAGTCCTGGAAAGTCCTAGAGGTCTGTAAAAGGAAGGGAAATGGGGGTAAGGGTCGGACAAGTGCCCTACAAAGAAATGGGGATAGGGAAATAACTTAAAATAATTAAAAAAAAAAATCACATAAAAAAATCAAAAATGGAGGTGGATGTGTACTATCTTCAAACTGTGTGAGAAAAGTATAAATTAGCCGGGAGAAGCCATATCACTGTTCTAAGATAATCAATAATCTTCAAACTGTGTGTGAAAACTATAAATTAGCAGAGAGAAGCCATACCACTGTTCTAAGAACAGTGATATGATATATCACTGTTCTTGGAACAGTGATATGGCTTCTCCCCGCTAATTTATAGTTTTCACACACAGTTTGCAGATGTTCTAAGAACAGTGATATGGCTTCTCCCGGCTAATGTATACTTTTCACAGACAGTTTTAAGATGATTGTAGAATGTACAATCATCTTAAAACTGTGTGATAAAAGTATAAATTAGCCGGGAAAAGCCATATCACTCTTCTTAGAACAGTGATATGGCTTCTCCCCGCTAATTTATACTTTTCTCACACAGTTTGAAGATAGTCCACATCCACCTCCATTTTTGATTTTTTTTATGTGATTTTTTTTTATTATTTTAAGTTATTTCCCTATCCCCATTTCTTTGTAGGGCACTTGTCCGACCCTTACCCCCATTTTTCTTCCTTTTGCAGACCTCTAGGACTTTCCAGGACTTTCTTACAGCCATTTTTGTGCCTAAAAGTTCGTTTCCCCATTGATTTCAATGTCCGGACCCGAACCCGGACTTTGTCCGGAAGTTCGGCCGAACCAGCAGAACCCGAACTTCCAGAGGTTCGATCAACTCTACATGTGATGTGCTGACAGAGATGCTGGGTCCTAGAGCCCTCCTGCTCTGATGGATTCTGGGTCCTAGAGTCCTCCTGCTCTTGGTGTCCTGACAACATCCCTCCGCATGAGTACATGTGCGCGATTACGAACGGTCGTGGGAACCTTCGTTTGAATCCGTGCATGTGTGCACACAAGCAACGCTTGTCTGGATCCCTGACAGAGTTAAATTGAGTGAAAATGTCCAAATTGGGCCCAAAGTGTCAATATTTTGTGTGGCCACCATTATTTTCCAGAACTTCCTTAATCTTCTTGGGCATGGAGTTCACCAGAGCTTCACAGGTTGCCACTGGAGTCCTCTTCCACTCCTCCATGACGACATCACAAAGCTGGTGGATGTTAGAGACCTTGTGCTCCTCCACCTTCCATTTGAGGATACCCCACAGATGCTCAATAGGGTTTTGGTTAGAAGACGTGCTTGGCCAGTCCATCACTATTGCCCTGTGGCCCAGTCTTTGAAGGGGACTGCTTCAGTATGTCACAGTACATGTTGGCATTCATGGTTCCCTCAATGAACTGTAGCTCCCCAGTGCCGGCAGCACTCATGCAGTCCCAGACCATGACACTCCCACCACCATGCTTGACTGTAGGCAAGACACACTTGTCTTTGTACTCCTCATCTGGCTGCCACCACACATGCTTGACACCATCTGAACCACATAAGTTTATCTTGAATGTCATCAGACCAAAGGATATGGTTCCAGTAATCTATGTCCTTAGTCTGTTTGTCTTCAGCAAACTGTTTGTAGGCTTTCTTGTGCATCATCTTTAGAAGAGGCTTCCTTCTGGGATGACAGCCATGCAAACCAATTTGATGCAGTGTGCGGCATATGGTCTGAGCACTGACAGGCTGACCCCCCACCCCTTTAACCTCTGCAGCAATACTGGCAGCACTCATACATGTATTTTCCAAAGACAACATCTGGATATGAGGCTGAGCACATGCACTCAGCTTCTTTGAATGATCATGGCGAGGCCTGTTCTGAGTGGAACCTGTCCTGTTAAACCGTTGCATGGTCTTGGCCACCATGCTGCAGCTCAGTTTCAGGGTTTTGGCAATCTTCTTATAGCCTAGGCTATCTTTATATAGAGTAACAATTATTTTTTTCAGATCCTCAGAGAGTTCTTTGCCATGAGGTGCCAAGTTGAACTTCCAGTGACCAGTATGAGAGAGTGAGAATGATAACACCAAATTTAACACACATGCTCCCCATTCACACCTGAGACCTTGCAACACTAACGAGTGACATGACACCGGGGAGGGAAAACGGCTAATTGGGTCCAATTTGGACATTTTCACTTAGTGTGTACTTACTTTTGTTGCCAGAGGTTTAGACATTAATGGCTGTGTGTTGAGTTATTTTAAGAGGACAGCAAATGTACACTGTTACAAGCTATATGCTCACTACTTTACATTGTAGCTAAGTGTTCTTCACATGAAAAGATATAATAAAATATTCACAAAACTGTGAGGGGTGTACTCACTTTTGTGAGATACTGTATATAGCCCTGGCCAAAAGTTTTGAGAATGACACAAATATTAATTTTCTGCTGCCTCAGTTTTTATGAAGGCAATTTGCATATACTCCAAAATGTTGTGGAAGGTGATCAGATGAATTGCATTTAATTTTAAAGTCCCTCTTTGCCATGAAATGAACTTGATCCCAAAAAAGACCATTTCCACTGTATTTTAGCCCTGCCACAAAAGGACCAGCTGACATCATGTCAGTGATTCTCTCGTTAACACAGGTGTCAGTGTGGATGAGGACAAGGCTGGAAATCACTTTGTAATGCTGATTGAGTTAGGCTAACAAACTGGAAGCTTTAACAGAATTGTGGTGCTTGCAATCATTGTTCTTCCTCTGTTAACCATGGTTACCTGCAAGGAAATATGTGCACTATTGCTTTGCACAAAAAGGGATTCACAGGCAAGGATATCGCTGCTACTAAGAGTGCACCTAAATCAAGAACTTCAACAAGAAAGGTTCAATCATTGTGAAGAAAGCTTCAGGGCTCCCAAGAAAGTCCAGCAAGCACCAGGACCATCTACTACAGTTGATTCAGTTGCAAGATTGGGACACCACCAGTGCAGAGCTTGCTCAGAAATGGCAGCAGGCAGGTATGAGTGCGCACAGTGAGACAAAGCCTTTTGGAGGATGGCCTGGTGTCAAGATGGGCAGCAAAGAAGTCACTTCTCCCCAGGAAAAACATCAAGGACAGAGTGATATTCTGCAAAAGGTACAAGGGTCTGACAACTGAGGTCTGGGGTAAAGTAATTTTCTCATGAATCCCCTTTCCGATTGTTTGAGGCATCCTGAAAAAACCTTGTCCTTAGAAGAATAGGGGAACGCTACCATCAGCCCTTTGTCATGCCAACAGTAAATCATCCTGACACCATTCATGTGTGGAGTTGCTTCTCAGCCAAGGGAGTGGGCTCACACACAATTTTGCCTAAGAACACAGCCATGAATGTGTACAAAAACATCCTCCGAGAACAACTTCTCTCAAACATCCAAGAACAATTTGGTGACGAACAATGCCTTTTCCAGAATGATGGAGCATCGTACCGTAAGTTAAAATGAATAGAGTTGAGCGAACTTCTAGAAGTCCGGGTTCTGCTGGTTCGGCCGAACTTCAGGACAAAGTCCGGGTTCGGGTCCGGACAGAACCCAAACTTTGTCCCGGACCCCGAACGGGCTTGGGCCTGAAACAGGACTTCAAGCCGGCTTGGTCGTCTTGGGCCTGAAGATCTTCAAGCGAGTTGAGATAAGTAAAATTGAATGCCATGCTACGAGGTAGTAAGACCTTTTCCGTAACAAGCAGTGGTTTAACAAGAACCTACAAACTCTCTTCAACAAGAGCCTCCTACAAAAACATGTGTAAGTACCGACACAAGAATCCGTTTTAACACACACTCGGGTGAGGGAACCGACTCTTCGTTGAGGTGTGTACTTACCACAGTCCTACTAAATGACAACCGTACTGTTTCCCGACTACCATCGCAAGGGGATAAGAAGATTCCTGTTCCAAAAAAGTCCTACGGA
>BLSH010438581.1:2984464-3006670 GCA_018402905.1 Glandirana rugosa | reverse complement strand
TTAAAAAGAAGTGTGAATAAAAGATGTGCAATGATTGACGGTTTGATTTAAAGTGACACACAGACTTGAAATAATTGTGCTGAAGAGATGTGCAATGATTGACGGTTTCATTTAAAGTGATACACACATTTTAAAAAGAAGTGTGAATCAAAGATGTGCAATGATTGACGGTTTGATTTAAAGTGACACACAGACTTGAAATAATTGTGCAGAAGAGATGTGCAATGATTGACGGTTTGATTTAAAGTGATACACACATTATAAAAAGAAGTGTGAATAAAAGATGTGCAATGATTGACGGTTTGATTTAAAGTGACACACAGACTTGAAATAATTGTGCAGAAGAGTGATGCAATGATTGACGGTTTGATTTAAAGTGATACACACATTTTGCAGAACAGTGATATGGGTACTCCCGGCTTATTTATACTTTTTTGACACAGTTTGAAGATGATTTTAGAACAGTTCTATGGCCTCTAATGTTAATTAATACTTTTCAGACCCATTTTGAAGATGATCTCCATTTTTGCATTTTTTATGTTTTTATTTTTTTTTAAATATTCAAGGTTATTTCCCTGTCCCCATTTCTTTGTAGGGCACTTGTCCCACCCTTACCCACATTTTCCTTCCTTTTGCAGACCTCTAGGACCTTCCTGGGCTTTTTTACAGCATTTTTAAGATTTTTCATTAAAATTACCAGAACCCCGGACCCGAACCCGGACTTTTTTTGAAAAGTCCGGGTCCGGGTCCGGGTCCTGGACACCCCAAAGTTCGGTACGGACCCAAACTTTACAGTCTGGGTTCGCTCAACTCTAAAAATGAATAACTAGCTTGGGGAACAAAACAGCAAAATTTTGGGGCCATGGCCAGGAAACTCCCGAGACCCTTATACCATTAAAAACTTGATGAGACGTGAGTAGGGTTGAGTGAACCCGAACTGTAAAGTTCGGGTCCGTACCGAACTTTCGGGTGTCCGTGTCCCAAACCCGAACGTTTGAGAAAAAGTCCGGGTTCGGGTTCTGGGTTCTGGTATTTTATCACGCATGTTGAATAGCTGCAGGACAGCCAATCAACAAGCATTTCACTGGTTTTCCCTAGAAGCCATCACAGCCATGCCTACTAATGGCATGGCTGTGATTGGCCAGTGCATCATGTGACCCAGCCTCTATATGAGGCTGGAGTCACAGTGCTGCATGTCACATGCTCTCAGGTTAGTGTTGGGAGAGGATGCTGCCAGCCCTGTGAGGGACAGATTGTGAGGGACAGATTGCAGATCTAATAACTAGGTAGAGATTACTACTACTGCTGTGAGGGACAGATTGCAGATCTAATAACTAGGTAGAGATTACTACTACTGCTTTGAGGGACAGATTGCAAATCTAATAACATCTCATCCTGCATTACAGAATGATCTCTCATCCTGCATTACAGAACGATCTGATTACAGAACGATCTGATACTGGATTAGGTAGAGATTATTACTGCTTTGAGGGACAGATTGCAGATCTAATAACATCTCCCATTTTTCTTCCTTTTGCAGTCCTCTAGCACTCTCCAGGACTTTTTTACAGCCATTTTTGTGCCGAAAAGTTCGGGTCCCCATTAACTTCAATGGGGTTCGGGGTCAAGTTCGGGTAACGTTCGGTACCGAACCCGAACGTTTCTGCGAAGTTCCGCCGAACCCGCCGAACCCGACCATCCAGGTGTTCGCTCAACTCTAGGCGTGAGAACAAACCCCCCACAAATTCTGAATCCAAGCATTGATTATGCAAGAATGGGCTGCCATCAGTCAGGAGAAGACCCAGAAGTTGATTGACAGCATGCCAAGCTGATTTGCAGAGGTCTTGAAAAAGAAGGGTTGACACTGCAAATATTAACTATTTGCATAAAAACGTATTGCAATTGTAAGTAAAAGCCTTTGACATTTCCCCCGATAACCCTGCAAACTACAGCCCAATCTCCCTTTTGAACACTGACACCAAACTATATGCCAAACTGCTTGCCCAACGTCTTGCCCCTCTCATCCCACTAATCATTCACCCCGACCAAGTCGGTTTTGTACCGGGCAGACAAGCCTCAGACGGCACAAGACGACCCATTGATTTGATCCAGTGGGTGGAGCACAGTCGAACGCCCTCTCTGTTCCTGTCCCTGGACGCGGAGAAGGCGTTTGACAGGGTCCACTGGGAGTACATGGAAGCAGCACTTCGGAAATTTGGTCTAGAAGGGACCTTCCTATCGGCTATAATGAACCTATACTCCCTTCCCAGCGCTAGAGTGTGGACTTCAGGTATTAAATCAGACCCCTTCACAATCTCCAATGGCACCAGACGGGGTGCCCCCTATCACCCCTGATCTTTGCCATGATTATGGAACCTCTGGCCCAAACTATCAGGGACTCCACAGATGTTCATGGCATATTAATCGGTGAGGCACAACATAAGCTAAGTCTATATGCTGATGATGTCATCATCACCTTCTCCAACCCAGTGACATCCCTACACACTGTACAACTCATCCTAGATAGGTTTAGCAAAATATCACTCTACAAGATTAACAATACTAAATCCATCATGCTAAGCCTAGGAATAGATCCTATAACCAAACAATGCATCTCTGACACAACACATTTTAACTGGTCTACCTCATCCACTCTCCCTTATTTAGGGATACTGTTAACTTACCCTAGTAACTCCCTAATGAAAGTGAACTACGACAACCTCCTGCAAAAACGTATGTATTTCCAAAGATCTAAACCATATACCAGTCTCCTGGGCGGGTAAAATTGCCCTAGCAAAGATGTACCTACTTCCTCATGTGCTCTATCTATTCCGCACCATTCCGCTGCCTATCCTCTCCTCTAAAGTCCAGACCTTACAGAAAGTATTTACTTCATTTATCTGGCACAACAAACCACCCAGACTCAGGAAAGAAATACTCCTGACCCCAGTTCTCAAAGGAGGTATGGGAGCCCCAAATCTGCAAGCATACTATAAAGCAACAATACTTGACCAGCTTAGAGAATTGTGGACCCCTATGTCAATTAAACTTTGGTCACAAATAGAATCATCGGCAATGGAGGTGAACCCAAAGCTCACAGTCACGGCCAACATACTCAACCATAAAACTCCACCCCATCTCTTAGGCTCCATAAACGCTGCATCAAGAGTCTGGACAACGATAATACAGCAACCTTGCCAGATCAATACTCACATTCTCCACCGTATCCCCATTGCCGCACTAGGAGTACTAACCTCAGACCTTTCTCTTAAAGATTGGCAAACCAACGGACTAACCAATCTGGGTCTACTGGTGACCGCCATGGGTATCCACCCATTTATATACCTACAACAGACTTATAATCTCCCTGACTCATCTTTCCTCCTCTACCTACGAATTTGTTCACTACTTCCTAAGCTCTGCCTAACACCCAAGGACTCGCTCCTTGATGACATAATTAGGTACTACGACACCCCCAAACCATCTACAAAGGGAATTTCATATATGTACAACCTCTTAACCACTCCACCAAGGGATCAAACCCCTCCTTCACTCTCATATTGGGCGACACTATCAGATGAGGCACCTTCAACCGAACAGTGGATCTCGGCGCTGGCCCTCCCCCTTCGACTGTCAAGATGTGTGACGCACTGGGAATCGCTACTAAAATTGTGCCATCGATGGTACTTCACTCCAAAGAGACTAGCAACCATTTATCCATCAGCCTCTCCCCTGTGTTGGAGGAATTGCACTCACCCAGGAACCTTACATCACATATGGTGGGTGTGCCCTCACCTCAAAACCTTCTGGAAAGAAGTGGAGATCTTGCTTACGACATTATGCGGTCCGTCCCTGCAACCAAAACCCTTGGATCTTCTGCTGGGCATCTCAATCCCCAGCTGGCCAAAGCTCGTCAGAACCCTAGCCACCCATATCCTAATTGCCGCCCGACTAGCAATAGCGAAGAAATGGAAAAATCCTCTACCCCCCACATCATCGGATCTCATTAACCTCCTGAATGCTCACTACAAAATGGAACTCTCCTTTGCAAAAGCCAACATGACCACTCATAAATTCTACAAACATTGGGCCTCCTGGATCTCTGACCTCAGAAGTTCATGACCATAACCCCACCTACAAAGTCCCCCCACGTAAGCTATCCTTGTCACCTCCTAGATCAGTACAAATTTCACCCTTGAGACTCTGCTGCTACTGAGATACTACCGTGATTAATGCTACTTGTATCACCGTCAGTAATGCTAGTTTTGTTACAAATGTTGTTACTGTTACTTTTATACCAATAGATCCTGAACTAGGGTGCCCGCCTCGTGCCCCATCAGCATGTTCCCTGTAAGGGGTGGCGGCGTGAGGGTGGCACCCTCCAAACAGGCATCCTGTACTAGCTGTCAATTTAATCTCCAGTACTTATCTATTCAAATATATTAACGCTTTCAAGTGTTCTGTTTCTGCTACTCGCCTCATGGTCTGTATCACATAAATTCATATTTACGGTTGTACTATTCTTATCCAAATGTTACATGCCATGTATATTTCATGTATTACTGAAAGAAAACTCCAATAAATATTGATTGTTAAAAAAAAAAAAGCCTTTGACATTTATGAAATGCTTGTAATTATACTTCAGTATACCATAGTAACATCTGGAAAAAAGATCTAAAAAAACACTGAAGCAGCAGACTTTGTGAAAATTAATATTTGCGTCATTCTCAAACCTTTTGGCCAGGGCTGTATATATCTATATTGTAAAAAATATAAATACCTTTTTTCACTCTCTGTTCTCTGCATAAAAGGCTTAGAGCATGTGTGTCAAACACAAGGCCTGCAGGCTTAATGTGTCTCTCCAGGCCATTTCATGTGGCCCTCACACCTCTGTTGCAGCTGCGGTACCCCCCTCATCTCTGCCCCCACCTTGTCTCAGCAGTCGGCAGCAGAGGAGAGGACAAAACTCGTCTGCCAGATCCTGTGCTTCTCTATGCAGCCACAGCACCCCTGGTCTGTCTTTGACACCCCCCAAATTCCCCCTCCCCATCTCAGCAGTTGGCAGCAGGGAGAAGGACAGAACTCCTCCAGATCCTGACTCTCTCTATGCAGCCACAGCACCCCTGGTCTCAGCATTCAGCAGACTCCAGCAGCTGACTCCACCCCTCCTCTGGTTCTTCCCCAGATCCTGCACTTACTGCTTTCCAGCTCCGCCATCCAGCTTCTTCCTGGCTGCAGCACAAGATAAGGAAAGGTGGGGTATGCTTGACTTTTGATGATGGGTGGGCACTTGACATCTCATGTAAAGGGGAGCTCTGGACATCTGCCTATAATTATTTGGAGAATAATACAATTCTATGCCAGTTTAAAATCAGGGTCTTTTCAGGCTTGCATCAACTGCTACAGGAGTGGCCTCAGTGCTGGTCTGCTCTTATTATTATCTGCTTATTATTATCTGCTATTATCTGCTCAGTGCTGGTCTGTTCCTATTATTGAATATGATAAAGAATAGATACATCTATATAGTCTTACAGATACAACTGGCCCTTTGAGGGCAACCCTAATGCTAATGCCCCTGGCTTAGAGAGTTGGGAGTGTAGGAGTAGAAACAAACTGATCTTCCCAGTGAATGGCTGTGCAGGGGGGTAGATCAGCAAGTCTGACCTTTGGAGGACAGGCAGGCTGTTCTCCAGCACAGCATGAAAACTGGCAATGCTGGGATGAATAGGCTCTTCTGCCTAGTGTGGTCAGTTTGAAATAGAAAAGCAGAGGGACTGGTAAGATTGCCAGGAATTTTGCACAAAGGAAACAATAAAACAAAACAATAAAAAGAGAACAGGAAGCTTTTTAGTAGTACATGGTACAACAGACACATATCAGCAATATGAAATGTTGGGGTAATATATTCTTTAAGAAGTGTTTTTTTTTTTATCTATTTCGTGGCAAGATGTCATAGATGTGTACCATTTTTTTTTGCAGTGTTTTAACAACTTGTGTTTACTTAAGTAATGGGATTGATTTTCTAAAGGATCATGTTTACATTAAAAAGTGAGTTTTCACTTGGCTTAAAATGGAAGTAAACTTCCATCACAAAATTTTACCTATAGGCAAACCTATAATAAGGCTTACCTATAGGTAGGGTAAATATCTCCTACATACACTGTTTAGAAGATATTTACTGTACATGCAGCCATTGGCTGCTCCTTCAGAGCCCTGTGCCGTGAGCGGCGACTCCTGGTATGCACAACAGTGACATCATCGTGGCTCCGGACAGTCACAGAGCTTGGAAACCCAGAAGCATGACAGCTGACGATGGAAGAGACCTCCATCGATGACATTGCATCGCTGGAATTCTTAGTTTTCAGGTACGTTTCACATAATGTGCTATTATGCGATGCATACAGGCACAATGACATTACCTTGCAGGTATGAAAAAGAAAAAAAAAATTCAGCGTTTGTGAAAAAATCACTTCGAAGAATACCCAATCATGTGCAAGGAAAATTTTAAAAAAAAAGATTTTTTTCCATAATAATTTTTATTAAATAATTTAAGAAACAGTCCACCAACCACATTATAGTTACAGTTTGGCTTCGCTCCCATAGGGCATATTATACTGTAAGCCTATGGAGGGCCGAGTTTACCCACACAGCGTTGCACGGGTGTTCCATGCATCTCTTCAGTGACGGTCACATTGATATGTTTTGGGACACAGTGAATGCACAGACACAATATGACATCCAAGTGAGTTTGAGCACATGTCTCCGAACACAGACAGTGTGAATTTGGGGACACGCACCCACATCCACACCAGTGGCTGCTTGTCCATTTGGGGCACATGGACACCGCCCCCCCCCATCCATGCATCCAGCCCCCTACTCTACATCCAGGACACCAGATGCATGGATTCCAATCTAGGATTTTTTTTGAAGCATGTGATTAGAGCCAGAGGCTCTAATAGGCTTCAAAAAAGGGTGGGCTTGAGGGGCAGAGCACTGCGCCCAAAGCCCACCCAGTTGTGTGACAATAGTGAATGAATATTCGCTATTGTAACACTGATTCTCCTCCTGGCCAATGAGGAAGCGGGTCTGAGACCCGTCACCCGATTAGCCAAAAAGGAGATCCGTTTGGATTTGCCGCCTGGAGGAGGAGGGAGGAGATGCAGGGGAACCGAGAAAGTGGCCGCCTGCAGCCTGAATAGAAGCTGCCACTGACCGAAGCACTGTCTGTGAGATGGGGTAAGTGCGGGGCCCTGACTACTGACTGATGGGGGGGTGCTGCCCATGACCCGGCCGATCGACCCATCGGGGTCGGGGGTTGGCTGTTTGGGTGGATTGTTTGCCCCCCCCTAGGAAAAAAAACCACCAGCCGCCACTGGGCTAATTATATATGATTTCTTTCTTAGAACATCAGAAAACTCATAAAGTAGGAATTCGACCTTGGCACAGAGGTATTTAAAAGACAGAACTTTTAAGTGGCGCATGGGAGGTTTGGATTGACAACTATTTTAGAGGGTCACACAGAAAAATTCTAGGAGTTAGGAACAAGAATCTTCACAACATATAAATAATGCAAGAAAATAATTCCTACAGTTTAATTAGCATAAATGAATATCCACTCTTTCAATTCCCCATCTTCAAACCTATGTTAGAGAGAGTGTGAATTAACTCAAGTAAATGTTTTAATGGCAGTAGAGAGAGGGTAAGTAACCTTGTCTAGTTCTTCTAAAAAAATCTAAATGCTTCAAAGACACAACTATTGATGACTATTTATTTTCAATTAACCAAAGCAGTCTAGAATGCAGAAAGAATGAATAGACATGAATGAATTTATACACCCAATATTGGGCAATCCAGAAGGAAAGTAGGCTCAAGTGTAACTACAGAAAGCAAGAAAAGTTTAAAGAACTCTATAAAATGTGCATTGAGCCTGGCATGAATTTCTGCCCATTATGACTTGGTTATGATGAGGGAATTAGAAGAAATTATTAGGACTTTCTGTTTTATTACAACTCCTTTGATACGAAAGGTTAATTTGCAGTCCAATATGGCAAATGTTTCAAATAGTGAATCAGTTTTATTAGGTTGTGGCAGGGCAGCGGCGCAGGGTTCGCACTTATGCAGAGCGAGTGACTCCTGAATATTGATTATGAGTGGACCAAACAGTTTTTACAGCTTTCTATGTATTTTGGTATTCCTGGATTGGGCTTTGTAGTTTGGAGGGAAGAAATCTCTAACATAAGGTGGAGTTACACCCTATTTTTTCACTTTGGCCCCAGGCATTGCTTAGCGCCATGCAATCAATATTTGGGAACTTTTTTTTTTTTCAAATTTTAATTACCTTTTATTCTTTCTGAAGTGCTGCACTTCTGTAGTACCCCACCACGGCAAGGGAAGTCATATCCTCCCGCCTGTGGCTCCTGGGACATATGTGTCATCAATCCCAGAAGTCAACGGGCATTCCCCGCACCATGCCAAGTGCATCTCACTCTCTTCACACTGTGCAGGCGTGAGATTGGGAGGTGCATGCTGGGTAGCCAGCTGCACTGTGTCATGGAAGAAAGTCTGACTGGGCTTCAGATGCCCACACTCATGATGGAAGCTTCCAGGCTCGAGAAGGGACAGTGAGTAATATTGTATTTACATGGAACACAAATGATTACATATGCAGCTAATTGCCAATTTACATAGCATAAGCTGTCACTAGAGTTGAGCGAACCCGAACTGTAACGTTCGAGTTCATACCGAACTTTCGGGTGTCCGTGTCCTGAATCTGAACCCGAACGTTTGAGAAAACGTTCGGGTTCTGGGTTCTGGTATTTTATCACGCATGTTGAATAGCTGCAGGGCAGCCAATCAACACGCGTTTCACTGTTTTTTCCTAGAAGCCATCACAGCCATGCCTACTAATGGCATGGCTGTGATTGGCCAGTGCATCATGTGACCAAGCCTCTATATGAGGTTGGAGTCACAGTGCTGCATTTCACATGCTCTTAGGTTAGTGTAGGATGCTGCCGGCGCTGTGAGGGACAGATTGTGAGGGACAGATTGCAGTGATAATAACTAGGTAGAGATTACTACTACTGCTTTGAGGGACAGATTGTATAACATCTCATCCTGCATTACAGAAAGATCTGATTACAGAACAATCTCTCATCCTGCATTACAGAACGATCTGATTACAGAAATATCTCTCATCCTGCATTACAGAACGATCTCTCATCCTGCATTACAGAACGATCTTAAGGGACAGATTGCAGATCTAATAACATCTCCCATTTTTCTTCCTTTTGCAGCCCTCTAGCACTTTCCAGGACTTTTTTACAGTCATTTTTGTGCCGAAAAGTTTGGGTCCCAATTGAATTCAATGGGGTTCGGGGTCCGGGGTAAAGTTCAGATAACGTTCGGTACCGAACCCGAACGTTTCCAGATGTTCGCGCAAATCTAGCTGTGACCATTACAGTGGTTTTAAAAAAAAATGACTGAAAAAAAAAAAATTTGAGGATGTTCAATAATTTCATCTGATAAAAAAAAAAAAAAATCCCCCCAAAGTCCATACGAGGCCCTTATCTGAGTATGCTGCCTGGCAGGCCAGTAAAGGGAGTGAAGATGAGCGAGCGCCCCCCCCCTCAGGACCATACCAGTCTGCATGCCTTTAACATGGGGAGTATGGGTGCTTTGGGGCAGCCCCCCACCCCAAAGCACCTTGTCCCCATGTTGATGAGGACAAGAGCCTCTTCCCAACAACCCTTGCCGGTGGTTGTCAGGGTCTGCAGATGGGGGGCTTATCAGAATCTGGAAGCCCCCAGATTTTGGCCCCCCCATCCTATGTGAATGAGTATGGGGTACGTTGTACCCCTACCCATTCACCTAAAAAAAGTGTCAAAAATAAACACACTACACCGGTTTTTAAAGTATTTTATTAAATCAGCTCCAGCATCTTTGCCTCTTTTGCACGGTCTTCTCCCTCACCACGGAGTCTTCGGCTCTTTTGCGGGGTCTACTCCCTCTCTGCGGTGTCTTCTGCTCTTTTGCAGCATCTTCTGTTCTTTTGTCAGGTCTTCACCGCTCTCTTCTCCCTCTGTTCTTCCTTCTTCCGATGTTGACTCCACGCAGTGTCCCCTGGGTCCGCGCTGCGCAATGACTTATATTGACATGGGGCGGTGTATATTATTTGGTCTGTGTGAAAGTTACAGGGTCTACAAGCTATGGTGCCAATCATTGAAAATTGATCACACCTGATGTACTGATGGCCTATCTCATTTCTTGAAGCCCTGAAATGTCAGGAAAGTACAAATACCCCCCAAATGGCCCCTTTTTGAAAAGTAGACATTCCAAGGTATTTACTATGAGGCATGGCGAGTTTTTTGAAGTTGTACTTTTTTCCCACAATTCTTCGGAAAATTAAGAAATTATTATTATTATTTTTTTTGCACAAAATTGTCATAACAACAAGTTATTTCTCACACACAGCATATTCATACTTCCAATTACATCCCAAAATACATTCTGCTACTCACCCCGAGTATGGCCATACCACGTGTGTGAGACTTTTTCACAGCCTGGCCACATAGAGAGTTCCAACATGCAAGGAGCACTGTCATGCATTCTAGGAGCAGAATGTTCACATCTAATTTCCTAACGACCTATTACACTTTTGAAGGCCCTGGAGCACCAGGACAATGGAATTACCCACACAATGACCCCATTTTGGAAAGCAAACACCTCAACGTATAATCTGTGAGGCATTATGAGTCTTTTGAATGATTCATTTTTTTCCACAAGTCTTCGAAAAACGTGGAAAGAAAATGAAAACGCTTTTATTTTTACACAAAGTGGTCAATTTATAAGATATTTCTAACACATAGCATGTACATAGCAAAAATGACCCCCCAAAATATATTCTACTACTCATCTCGAGTATGGTGATACCACATGTGTGAAACCTTTACACAGCCTGGCCATATAGAGAGGTCCAACATGCAGGGAGCACCGTCAGGCGTTCTAGAAACATAAATTACACATATGATTTCCTAACCACCTATTACACTTTGGAAGGCCCTGCAGCACCACAACAATAGAATTACCCACAAAATGACCCCATTTTGGAAAGCAAATATCCCAACGTATATTCTATGTGGCATTATGAGTCTTTTGTACAGTCAATTTTTTTCCACAAGTCTTTGGAAAACGTGGAACGAAAATTAAAACTTTTTTTTTTTCACCACGTGGTCAATTTATATGATATTTCGAACACATAGCATGTATATAGCAAAAATAACCCCCAAAAATATATTCTGCTACTCGTCCCGAGAATGGCAATACCCCATGTGTGACACTTTTTCACACCCTGGCCACATAGAGGGGTCCAACATGCAGGGAGCACCGTCAGGCATTCTAGGAGCAGAAATTTCACATCTAATATCCTAACAACCTATTACACTTTTGAAGGCCCTGGAGCACCAGGACAATGGAATTACCCCCAAAATGACCCCATTTTGGAAAGCAAACACCCCAATGTATAATCTATGAGGCATTATGAGTCTTTCAAATGGTTCATTTTTTTCCACAAGTCTTCGAAAAACGTGGAAAGAAAATGAAAACGCTTTTATTTTTACAGAAAGTGGTCAATTTATAAGATATTTCTAACACATAGCATGTACCTAGCAAAATTTAACCCCCAAAATATATTCTGCTACTCGTCCCGAGTATGGCGATACCACATGTGTGAGACTTTTTCACACCCTGGCCACATACAGAGGCCGAACATGCAGGCATGGGCTGCAGATAGGTACTCGGGTACTCTGATGGGCTGCAGATAGGTACTCAGGTATTCTGATGAGCTACAGATAGGTACTCAGGTACTTTGATGGGCTGGAGACAGGTACTCAGATAATCTGATGGACTGGTAAAAGGTACTTGTGTACTCTGATGGGCTGCAGATAGGTACTCGGTTACTCAGATGGGTTGGTGACAGGTACTCAGATGGGCAGGGGACAGGTACTCTGGTACGCTGATGGGCTGGTGACAGGTACTCGGGTACTCTGATGGGCTGGTGACAGGTACTTGGGTACTTTAATGAGTTGGGGACAGGTACTCGGTACTTTGATGGGCTGGAGACAGGTACTCTGATGGGCTGGTGACAGGTACTCAGGTACTCAGATGGGTTGGTGACAGGCACTTGGGTACTCTGATGGGCTGGTGACAGGTACTCGGGTACTTTGATGGGCTGGTGACAGGTACTCGGTACTTTGATGGGCTGGAGACAGGTACTCTGGTTCTTTGATGGGTTGGTGACAGGTACTCGGGTACTCTGATGGGCTGGTGACATGTACTCGGGTACTCTGATGGGCTGGTGAAAGGTACTTGGTTACTCTGATGGGCTGGTGACAGGTGCTTGGGTACTCTGATGGGTTGGTGACATGTACTCAGATGGGCTGGGGACAGGTACTCAAGTTCTCAGATGGGCTGGTGACAGGTACTCAGATGGCATGGTGACAGGCACTCGGGTACTCAGATGGACAGGTGACAGGTACTTGGGTACTTTGATGGACAGGTGACAGGTACTCGGGTACTTTGATGGACAGGTGACAGGTACTCGGGTACTTTGATGGACAGGTGACAGGTACTTTGATGGGGTGGTGACAGGTCCTCTTTATTAGGGGTAGGTGATCAGTGTGCTTGGTGTTTACATCTGATGGTAACAAGCTGTTACCACAATCTCCCTCTCACACACGATCGGTGTGTGAGAGGGAGAACCCGTTAACAGCTCGTTACCACGGTTTGTTTACATCATGTGACCGGCTGTGATTGGACACAGACAGTCACGTGGTAAAGTGCCAATTCCATTGGTTCTTTACACTGATCAGAGCTGAGCTTTGTCCGAGGGACAAGCCTCCACCCCGATCGCCGCATTGCGCGACCCCGGGGCGCACATGAGTGGCGTGCACGTGGAGGTCAGTATTGACTGGCTGTGATTGGACACAGCCGATCACATGGTAAAGAGCCAAATCTATTGGCTATTTACCCCGATTGGGGGGGACACGACCCCCGGGGACACAAGCGATCCGTGATCACTGCGCTGGGGGCCCGCAGTAGCGTCGAAAAGCAGCGGACGTGATATGACGTCCGCCCGGATCAACGAAGGGTTCCTGCCGACATCATTTTACAATGACTCGGTAGGGAACCGGTTAATTTGGAGTAGGTTCCACTTCAAGATCCCCAGAGGACAAGGTTCCTGGTATTGTCGGGATCAAAGTCGAATCCCGTTTACAGAAGTCAGACCGATGTAGGTCGGATGTAGGACTGTTGTAGGACAATTATCGCAGAGCAAATTAGGATTAAAGTCTGATCATTGTCATGTCGGACTAGTGTGAATCTAGCCTAAGGGGGATTTACTAAAACTGATGTACACAGAATCTTGTGCAACTGTGTATAGTAACCAGTCAGCTTCTAGGTTTTATAATCAAAGCTTAATTGAACAAGCTGAAGTTGAAATCTGATTGGTTACTAAGCACAGCTGCACCAAATTCTGTCTGCACTTGTCTTATTGAATCTTACCCTTAGGGTCTTTTCATACGGGAGGTCTTCTGATCTCCGCTGAGCAGGCAGATGACAGATCCATCTGCGCTCACTGTGCAGAAACGGACCTGTCAAAGTCCTCTCTCCTCTATGGGGAGATCGGATAAAAACAAACCGCCTGTCCGTTTTCATCCGATCCCATCCAATCCCATCTGATCCGCCAGATGGATGGAAAATAGGGTCATCATTAGAGTTGAGCGAACCCGAACTGTAAAGTTTGGGTTCGTATCGAACTTTGGGGTGTCCGTGACCCGGACCCGGACATTTGAAAAAAAGTTTGGGTTCGAGTTCTGGGTTCGGGTATTTGATCACGCATGTTGAATAGCTGCTGGGCAGCCAATCAACAAGCGTTTCACTGGTTTTCCCTAGAAGCCATCACAGCCATGCCTACTAATGGCATGGCGGTGATTGGCCAGTGCATCATGTGACCCAGCCTCTATATGAGGCTGGAGTCACAGTGCTTCATGTCACATGCTCTCTGGGTAGTGTAGGGAGAGGATGCTGCCAATGCTGTGAGGGACAGATTGTAGATAGATAGATAGGTAGAGATTACTACTACTACTGCTTTCAGGGACAGATTGCAGATAGATAGGTAGAGATTACTACTACTTCTGCTTTTAGGGACAGATTGCAGATCTCATCCTGCATTACAGAAAGATCTGACTGGACTAGGTAGAGTCTACTGCTTAGAGGGACAGATTATTGTTCTAAAATCATCTCCTAGTTCTATAGGGTCAGGTTCCTGCTGTTGCTGTAAGGGACAGATTATTGTTCTAAAATCATTTTGCAGCCCTCTAGCACTTTACAGGACTCTTTTACAGTCATTTTTGTGCCAAAAAGTTTGGGTCCCCATTGAATTCAATGGGGTTCGGGGTAAAGTTCGGGTCAAGTTCGGTACCAAACCCGGACTTTTTTCCGAAGTTCGGCCGAACCCACTGAACTCTAGTCATCATCCATCTGGATTTCATGGACAGGATTGGATCAGATAGCAGCGGGTGTCAGCGAACATGTCCCCTGCTGACATCTGCTGCTCCATAGGAGTGAATGGAGGGTCTGATCAGGTCCACCTGAAAAACTGATAGGCGGACCTGATTGGAAAGCCTGTGTGAATGGGGCCTAAGTGTGCAGGTCCTGCAGTTTTATAAATTAAACCTTTGAACAGTGTTACAGATTGCTTATTACAGTAATCATCAAAGCGTAAAGCAAAATCTCTCCCCCCTTCTTCAGAGTAGTACAGAGTCACTATGGTAACAATGCAATGCTCTGGTGACAATATGTAAAAAAAAAGAAACTATTTTTCTTTTCAAAAATTGGAAAAAATGTTTTTTTTTAACATACTGTACTCAGTGTCCCTAATTACTGCCGCACCAGTCATATTGTCCCTAATCACCGCCACACTGCTCATATTGTTGCTGATCACCGCCACACCAGTTACAATGTCTCTGATCACCACCACATCAGACATAGTGTCCCTGATCACCACCATACTAGTCATACTGTCACCATAATTACTTGTTCACATATTCGGATCACTCTCTAGAGAGCATTGGACAGGCAGTGAGGAGATCACTTCCTCACCACCTGCTTTAACCCCTTGGACCCGGCACAAGCAAACCCTTTTACTTGAATGAGTCACACTCAGCCATAGCCATGAAGCAAAGCATTACAGCCGTGTCATATGTACACCCCCAGCCATGGCCTCTGCAGCTGAAGGGAGTAGGAGTTTAAGAGCAGTAAAATCACTGCTCAACCAAGAGGTTTTACCATCCCCCCCAACTTCACGTGTAAGTGAACTCTAGTGGTGCAGCCAGTCACAGGTGGTGTCCCTGACTGCTGCCTGTACTAACCCTGGCCTGTTTCTTGACCATATTTCCGCCTGTTGCCTGGACTGATCCTGGACTTTGCCTGTTTTCTGATCATGGCTCTGCCTGTGCATGAACTGACCCATCTGCATGTCCGACCGACTATGTTCCTGTGAGACACTTGTTCCAGCCATCCCCTGCGGACAATTTCACTCTCAGAACCACAGGAATTTTTTTCCTTTCTTTAGCCTTCTGTACTTCCTGGACAGTGAATATGGTGTAGCAGACCCCCTAAGGAGCTGCAAGTAGAAAGGGATTTCCCACCCTGCACAGCCAGACACACCACATCTTCACAGCACACTTGAGTCAGAAGAACAGTCCATTGCTTTGTTTTTATATTTTTTTGAGGGGAAAAAACTTGGACAGGCATAGGGATATTATGGGATGCCCACTCGATCAAAGCAGTAGAACTCTTCAAGTAAGAAACTATATACAGTCCATATATACACTCCTCTTCTACCTTCATTACAAGCCTCGCTTGTAGAACTACAACTCCTGGGACCAGCTGGCACTATTTGGATAATCTGAGAAAAGGCTCACTGATCCCAGCACCACCTCTTCAGGCACTGTCAGTCCACCTGGCTGCAGCTGCCTCTTTCTCTAGCCCTCCTGGATACTTCTCCACAGTCCTCCCAGACTGACTCTGCATTCATCCCAGACTGCTCTCTCCCAGTCCTCACAGGCATGCCTCTCAGTTCTCCTTGACTGTAACACTCACCAGCCCACCTGGCTGTCCTCCTCCCTGGAGATTTGTCCAGTAGTGTTATCCCGCTGTCCTTCTCCTGCTCCCATACCTCTGGTCAGGACACCCCTGTGTTTCGTGATGAGGGTCCCTTCCGCACCTGAGCCCAGGCCCGAGGTCATCCCCCCAGAATAGGGGGCTACCCTCAAGGGCCACCAGCTTTCACCTGAACTCCCCAGCTGGGCTGACCCTGAGTATTTGAGGGGGCCTGCCCCCTGCCAACCCATCTGTTGGGGATTGGTCAGGACCCTCAGAATACTCCAGGCAGCTCCTCCTCACCTCCACTCCCATTTACCTACGCTAACAAAACAAAAATCCTAGCACTCCAGCAACACAGCTAGGGAATGCTACAGTGGCATTCCTTGGGGCAGCCATGTGCCAGTAGGCAAGGCTTGCTTGCTTTATAGGAACAAGGACTGTAGGTGAAGCTGCACTAAGCTATATTCATATAGAGGTGACCAGTACAGTGCATTAGCACAATTGGTTGATTTGTATAATACACAAGATGCAATGTCTGGCATATAATCAGCCCAAGCAATGTGAATGTCTCTTTGTCTGTGTGTGAGAAATATCTTATGAAATTGACAACTTTGTAAACTTTGTGTAAAAAAAATACATTTTCATTTTCTTTCTGATTTTTCCAAAACTTGTGGCAAAAAAATGAAGTCTTCAAAGGACTCTCTATAAAACTACCTTGGGGTGTTTGCTTTCCAAAATGTGCTCATTGTTTGGATGTTTCTACTGTCCTGGTGCTTCAGGGCCTCCAAAACTGTGATAGATAGTCAAGAAATTAGATGTGTAATTTATGCCCCTATTCATTCCACTCTATGTGTGAGGAGTAGCAGAATATTTTTTGGGGTGTAATTCTAAGTATGCCTATGATGTGTGTTAGAAATATCTTAATTAATTGACAGCTTTGTGTAAAAAAAATACATTTTCATTTTCTTTCCTGCATTTTCCAAAAAATGTGTGGCAAGAAACATTTCATATTAAATACTTAGAAATATTGCAATCTGAGGGGGTGTGGCCTGGCACGGACGGCGACGGACGCATTGTGGAGGAGCTCCTGGATACCCTAACTGAATTCAGGGGAATCCTGGGCAACAACACACGGATCAGAGGTACAAATACCCCAGGCTTTCTCTCCACACTCCCCATCCCAGCCCGGGGCTGTTCTTAGGCGACAGAGGCGCCGCCAACGGGGGGGATCAGGCTGCCACAATCCCAGCCCTTTTCCACAAGCCATCCGTCCTTCCCATCCCCTAAAACACCCCATCCTCCAGTCATCCAGATAAGGGGTGCCCCGATCTGCAGGTCCTGGGACTTGATCCCCATTCCAGACCACAAGATGTGAAATCGGGACCGCGGCCCCTACGCGAGACCAAGGAACCGTTGTGGCCTAGTTCGGCCATCTTGCTACTCTCACAACAGGCAACCTTAACCCCCTTCTTGCTAAATATTTTGGGCTGCATCCATACTGAGAGACTTATCCAGCTATACAGCACATCTCTGAAACTGTTAGCCCCATATACCTCACATAAAACTGCTTTGATTAAGCTCCAGGGCCTAGAAGCGGTGGCCATATAGGCACACCCAGCCTATACACACTGGCCCTATTTCATTAAAAAGACAGCCCAAAAAGGACATATGAGAGACCTATAAACTAAAAAGTATGTGAGACTCTAATCCGGGCTCCTGTCTCTTCCCTACCGGCCCCTCCCTGCACAACAGGGGCCTTATTGTCCACAAACCTAACAGTCTAAGCATCATATGGGCAAGATTGGCTTTCAGAAACATACTTACAGATGGTTCAGCCCACAGACACAACCCCGGCCTCTACTGCCTATGGAGCGTTACCTGCTAAAGTCGAAAATCTAGTTTTGAAAAAATGGACTTTGAAGGCATGCTGGATAAAAATACACTGACAACATTGACGTGAGCCAGGGCCCAAGGGGGTCATCTACAGTGTAACGTACAAATTGCTGGGTCATAAGTACCCAAGCGTAACCCAATACCCAAAGTGTATCATAACAAAAAAAAAAAACAGTATAACATAATATAAATATTAGGTCAAATATGGTTACGCTAGTGTAGATCTCAGCAACTGGCTCATGTCAGTGTTGGCCAGCACCCGTGGGGATCTTGTCTCTTGACCTATTAGGGTCTTGTCTAGCATACACATTATATGGTATATACATTTTAACATTTTTAGATGTCTTATGTCTTTTTGGCACATGTCATGCCAGTATGTATCAAATAAAGCTTATGAATATTTTTATCCAGCATGCCTTCAAAGTCCATTTTTTCAAAACTAGATTTTCATATTTAATGTATAAACATAGAATGTGGCATGCTTGTATATTTTTTACCACCACAGTTCCACCGTGTGGTGGGTTTACTGCCCACATTTCTAAATTCTATTTAGTTACCTGCTAAAGTCACAATCCCCAGCCTTAAGTTATACAGCAGACTTTGACGACACACTACTACTGCCATGCTAACGAGCCAATCACCTAGCTCCGCTATGACTCGCCGTCTCCATGCCACCGGTCCACTCACCTCTACTCCCCCTGTTACTACTCTCACTCTACCCTCCGTCTATGTTTTCCTTTATTTCTCTCCTTCTATCAGGAAACCCAACTTAATGTGTACAATCAAGTATAGCTACCTTGACATGTTACAACCACTCTCCTCATTCCTCTGCATCCCTTTATGTACATCCCCGGTTGTTCTCCAATGTTAAAAGCCCTCCGAGCAGACAGAGACCGGACCCCAAATCCGACATAACCCCAAGTATCAACATGGTCCCCAATTATCGTCATGTCGGTTTCACATCCTAGATGACCATAACCTTACATCAACCTCTGGTCTAGCCCGAGTGTGCTCATAACCAGGCGCGTCAACACCCTGGACACAGCTAGTCCCCATTGGGGTGTCCAGGTACACAATCCTTCCAAACCCGCCTGTCCACTCTCGGCTCTGACAGCTACTCCGACCCTTTTGGTCCCTGTCTGCCCGGAACGGCTCACGCCAATTTATGTAATTCACTGTCATGGGTACTAATCTTACCTAGCAAATCCTTGTACTCCTTTATCTATCTGCAAAGTTGAACCTAATATTTCCTGTACCTTCTTGAAAACTTCAATAAAAACCTTACACAATAAAAAAAAAAAAAAAAAAAAAAGTTATACAGCAGAACCCCTGGACCCAGCCGAAATTCCCGCAACAGCAGAAGGCATGTTGCAGTCTGACCGCACGCCTCAGCCCTCTGAAACTGCTGCAATGGCTACAGTAGCAGTTCTGGACTTGAAGCTACAGGCTCTATTACAAGCCCTGACTCATAATGTTGCTAAATAAGTGCAGAAGATTGCTCAGGAACTCAGGGGAGAGATTGACAAACTGGGAGAACGTACTGACACTCTGGAATATAAATTTGATAAAATAATGCAATATGTACATGTATTGGAAGAAGACAATGCCTCCCTGAAACACACAGTCTCACAGCTCCAGCTTCAGCAAGAAGACTTGGAAAACAGAAAACGTCGACAAAATCGGAGAATCCGTGGGGTCCCCGAAAAGGTCAGCGACAAAGAAATACGCCCTTATCTTCTGGGGCTATTCGTCACCATAGCTCCTCATATCCCGGACATAGACTGGCGACTGGATAGGGCTCATAGATCCTTGACACCTAAACCACCACCTAATTCCAATCCAAGGGACATAATTTTACGTTTCCACTTTTACGAAAGCAAAGAGGCCCTAACTATGGCTACACGCAACAAATCACGCATAGACTACAAAGGCAGCAAAATTCAAATATTCAGCGACCTTTCACCCATAACCCTAGCAAAAAGGCGCAACCTTCGCCCTATTACTACACATCTGCAAAATCACCAAGTGGCCTACCGATGGGGATTCCTCTTTCGCTTTTTGGCCTCCAAAGATGGAGTTCAATATTCCATCAGAGATCTCCATGAAAGAGAATCTTTCATGTGCAACTTGGGGTTTCCATCCATCCCTGAGGAAGAACTTCCACTACCCCCCTTAAATGCGAGATCTCTTCTAACACCTGCTAAGATTTGGACACCAGTGCGCCATAGGTAGCAATTCCTCCAAGACCCCCCACTTGAAACTCGGAATCCTTGGGAAGACCCTCCTGATTTCCACAGACGGCTGAGGTTCAATTTGTCTGTGACCTAGGTCCCAGTTCTGAGAAAGCAACACTCTCTCCATACTCTTCATACAACAGAACAATTTATCACTGTTAGGTTTGATTTCTCCTTTTTGTTTTTCAGAAGAAATGGGGCCACACACCCCTTGATATTCCAGGGCGGCTGCCCTGGAACCCTGAGGAATTTTTATCCTCAGGCCTATCACAAATTTTCTTTTTTGTGTTGTTGTTGTTTTACGATGTTTTATGCTCTAACCTTCCTTTTTTTTGGTCACAGGTTCTCTTTCAAATGTTCTATCTTTGTGTTACAGAGACAGTACGCAAAACATTACTGGTCACACCCTTACCAAATTTATTTCCGCCTTTTTTATGTTGTATGCACTGAGTTTTTCTCTGTGTTCACTCTATGCAAAGGTACTGCTACCACTGTTTAAACTCACTATACTATGGCTTTAAAAGTTTATTCTTGTAATGTAAAGGGCTTAAATTCCATGCAAAAACGCTGGTTGGCTCTGAAGGACTAGATCCTCAGGAGCAGACGCGATCATGGTTCAGGTGATCCACTTTAAATCCGGCAGCTCTTTCAAATTCGCTTCAAAGCACTTTCCCACAACATTTGTTCCGGAAAAGCTGGAGTTGCAATCTTAATCAAACTTTCCAGCAACATTCATATCACGTCCTCACTCCTGGACCCCCATGGTCGATTTATCCTCCTGAACTGTGCTCACGCTTACACAAGCTTTACTTTTGCAAATATCAATGCTCCTAACACAGGTCAAATAGGTTTTGTCACGGAGGTTTTTGAAAAATTGCAAATTCATTCTCAACCCTTTATGATTATAGGAGGAGATTACAATCTATGTATGTCACCAAGTAGGGACAGATATGCACTTTTTCAATCTACCCCTCCAGCATGAGCTCAGAAATTGTCCACATCATTTCGCAAGTTGGTCAGATCCCACAACCTCTATGACACATGGAGAGTATGTCACCCTACCCACAAACAATATACATTCTATCCCCCCCCCACATAAATTATATTGCAGATTAGACCATTTCTTTGTAACGGCACCAGTGCTTCCCAACGTAATGACTTCAGAGATAAACCCCATTACGTGGTCCGACCACGCACCTATCACCATTGACCTTGCCCTATCGACTTCCAAACCTAAAACATGTCACTGGCGCTTAAATGAATCCCTCTTATGGGCACCAGACATTAACCACTTCAGCCCTGGAAGGATTTCCAGCTTTAGGACCGGAGCCCTTTTTTCAATTTGGCAAATGGTAATTGTGCAGTCATGCAATGCAGTACCCAAACAAAATTTGCGTCCTTTTTTTCCCACAAATAGAGCTTTCTTTTGGTGGTATTTGTTCACCACTGCGCTTTTTGATTTTTGCGATATAAACAAAAAAGGAACGGAAATTTTGAAAAAAAATGATATTTTACAATTATGTTATTACAAAAATACAATACACTAAATTTTAGTCATAAATTTTTGCCAAAATGCATTCAGCCACATGTCTCGGGTAAAAAAAATGCCAATTAGCGTATATTTATTGCTTTGCGCAAAAGTTATAGCGTCTACAAACTAGGGTACATTTTCTGGAATTTCCGCAGCTTTTATTTTATGACTGCCTATCTCATTTCTTGAGGTGCTAAAATGGAGGGGCAGTACAAACCCCCCCCCCCCAAATGACCCCATTTTGGAAAGTAGACCCCCCAAGGAATTTGCTGAGAGGCATGTTGAGCCCATTGAATATTTTATTTTTTTGTCATAAGTGATTGAAAGATGATATATGCGATTAACCGTAAAAAAAATGGGCTCTGTACACCGACTTACGTAAAACCG
>BLSH010438581.1:2967425-2977467 GCA_018402905.1 Glandirana rugosa | reverse complement strand
GTTTCCAGATGTTTGCAGAACAGTAGTTCAGTTTGTCCCGGTTTTAGTTAAAGTGTTACACACAGTTTCCAGATGTTTGCAGAACAGTAGTTCAGTTTGTCCCGGTTTTAGTTAAAGTGTTACACACAGTTTCCAGATGTTTACAGAACAGTTTGTCCCAGTTTTAGTTAAAGTGTTACACACAGTTTCCAGATGTTTGCAGAACAGTTTGTCCCGGTTTTAGTTAAAGTGTCACACACAGTTTCCAGATGTTTGCAGAACAGTGATATGGGTTCGCCCGGTTTTAGTTAAAGTGTTACACACCGTTTCCAGATGTTTGCAGAACAGTAGTTCAGTTTGTCCCGGTTTTAGTTAAAGTGTTACACACAGTTTCCAGATGTTTGCAGAACAGTTTGTCCCGGTTTTAGTTAGTGTCACACACAGTTTCCACATGTTTGCAGAACAGTGATATGGGTGCGCCCGGTTTTAGTTAAAGTGTTACACACAGTTTCCAAATGTTTGCAGAACAGTGATATGGGTTCGCCCGGTTTTTATTAAAGTGTTACACACAGTTTCCAGATGTTTGCAGAACAGTAGTTCAGTTTGTCCCGGTTTTAGTTAAAGTGTTACACACAGTTTCCAGATGTTTGCAGAACAGTAGTATGGTTTCTCCCGGTTTTAGTTAAAGTGTTACACACAGTTTCCAGATGTTTGCAGAACAGTGATATGGGTTCTCCCGGCTTATTTATACTTTTTTGACACAGTTTTAAGATGGTCCACATCCAACTCCATTTTTGATTTTTTTATGAAATTATTTTTAAAAAAATGCTTTTAGTTATTTCCCTGTCCCTATTTCTTTGTAGGGCACTTGTCCCACCCTTACCCCCATTTCCTTCCTTTTGCAGACCTCTAGGACTTTCCAGGACATTTTTACAGCCATTTTTGTGCCTAAAAGTTTGGGTCCCCATTGATTTCAATGGGGTTCGGGGTCTGGGACAAAGTTCGGGTTCTGTCTGGACCCGAACCCGGACTTTGTCCTGAAGTTCGGCCGAACCAGCAGAACCCGAACTTACAGAAGTTCGCTCAACTCTAGTTATGGCCCTAAAACATAGAGGAGGGCTGGGAGGACCAGACTTAATCAAATATTATTATGCTTCACACTTACGTGCACTAACCTCCTGGACTTCCAGAATGGCTCCAAACAGGTGGGCCAAAATAGAAATGAGTATTACTGTACCCGTACACCCATGCTACTTGCTTTGGCCCTCCCCGGGTAAATATATGCCCCAATTAAAATCACTTTGCCTGGGACCCATGCTCTTTACCTTATCAATTTGGAAAAAATGCTCAGAAAATTTCTTCCTTTCTTCCCCTCATCCCCCTCTCATGAACATAATCTTTAATCCAGATATCCCAGATAGCCTATCCTGTGAGCGTATGCTACCTTGGACTAAAGCTGGGCCATATTGTAAACCCAGTGACATACAAAATCCTGTCCTTTTCAGACCTAAAATCCAAGCAAAAGATTCCAGACACACTTCTTTATTCCTATTTGCAAATTAAACATTTTTTCTCAAAAATATCTGCATCCCTTTCTCGGGAGAGACCCACCAATTTTGAATTATTATGTGCTAAGGGCCTATATGAACCCCGGCAGATCTCGTCTATATATAAAATACTTCACTAAACATCCCACTGACTGATGCCAGTCATAAATACATGAGAAAATGGGCAAATATATTGAGCCGACCTTTTTCACTAGGGGACTGGGGGAAAATCTGGGAGTCGACATCTAAAGTCTCCAGATGTGTA
Organism: Glandirana rugosa; assembly: GCA_018402905.1. Lineage (NCBI taxonomy): Eukaryota > Metazoa > Chordata > Amphibia > Anura > Ranidae > Glandirana > Glandirana rugosa. The sequence continues at coordinate 2,975,676 of BLSH010438581.1, read as the reverse complement.
ATACAGAAGGAAACGGCGGTAAAAGTCCTTTTCTTTTGGTATAGGACCCCAGCCATTCTTCACGCCCGACATCCAGAGACTTCCAATCAATGCTGGAGATGCAATAAAGCTGTAGGCATCCACTTGCACATTTTTTGGGACTGTCCCTCCATACAGCCATTCTGGATTCAGATCCAAGATGTGCTACAAACACTATTCAATACCCCTATTCCAATAAATCCCCTACACTACCTGCTAGGACTCCCAATAGCAGATATCAGAAAAGAAGCAAAGAAACTAACATCCTATATCCTATTGACAGCAAGAAGAGTTATCCCTAGATGTTGGCTTTCTACCTCCTCCCGACCTTCATACAATTCCTTTCTACCTTGGCAGATATACGAAGGATGGAACATATGACTGCAAAAGTAGATGACTCGGTGCAACATTTTTATAAAGTTTGGAAGGTGTGGGATGTTTCCCAATGTTCTTCAGAGTCACTTCTCACACCATCTTAGACAAAACATTATTGATATAAAGAAATCTATATTGACTTGATTGACACTTTTCATGGTCTCTGGTGCTGACCCATGTTCAAAGATCCTCACTCTCTTCTAAGTCATATTGTCTCTGTTATTACCATTTTTAATACAAAGTCAACTATGTTATATTTTCCTTTGCATGTTAGTTTTCGGTATATTAATTTGCAGCACTGAGAAACAACCTTAACTCTGACATTTACATATACCGGTCCTTTTACTTAACTCCTTTCTCTGTTTTGTTATCTTTCTATAAAGATGTTGTACACTCATTGTCATACAGATAACTCTTTTGATTTTCTGTATTGTACAACTTTCAAAATATTATAAATAAACAATTAAAAAAAAAAAAGAAATATCGCAATCTGACCAACTGATCACAACGCTGGGGTGAGCCCCAGTCACGTGGTCTTTTTCTTGTTTTTTTCAACACTTTCATATTCATTGGTTTGATCTTGAACTCACAAGAGGACTGATTCAAGTGGCTGGAGGTTCTTCACATTTGTTATAATATTGTAATACATTTTTCACATATAGGAGACACATAAGTATAGCACTGGATGACTGGATTGTGATATTTCTTTGTATTGGAGCATGTGGTAGATTCCAGCAGCAACACAATTTGTATGTATAATGTATTTGTAATTGGTTTATTGTTGTGTTCACATTTGGTGTGAGCAAGGGTTTTGTTATTATATTCCTAATCCAAATACTTACCCTAATTTAACTTTCCTGATTTACTCCGTAGCAGCATATGTTTGGGTAGCTCTGCCCTCGCTCCTACCCTAGAGGACCCCACACCCATAAATTTTGAGGCTGAACCAGAGGCCACATTCTGTAACTAGCCTACTCAGGACACTGGGAGGGTACACATGCTGCCATTGAGTCCATCAGGAAAGGAAAATTACAGTAAGTATTTGATAGGAAATGTTTCTATTTTCCTGACAGGCTCCATGGCAGCATACGTTTGGGAACTAACTAGCCAAAAAGCAAGCATGGGATGCTGAAAAAGTAAGGTTTCACTCATAGCACTTAGCCAACAGAAACCTTACTAATAAAAATTAACAATATAAGGAATCTAGATACACACTACAGTGAGCCAGACCAGCCTTAGTAGAAGACACGTCAACCGCCTAAAAATATTCCTGGCACCCTTTGACAGTAAGCTCACAAAATTTACACACTCATGATTGAGTGCATTACCACTGCTTCTGCAGGAACCAAACCCTAAAACCTATAAGCCAGTTGGCTAGTTGGAATGACACATCCAGTGATGATTCTGGGTGATATCTCCATCCCGCTGGTTCTGCTAGAGAGAGTAACAAAGAGATGTTCCAAAACTCTGTTAAAAGCTTTAGCTTGTGAGTATGTTCAAAGTTCCCAATATCCAGGGCATGGAACAAATTATCCTTAGTTTTACTGCATATAGGAGAAATAAACCTTTTATTCTCATAGGATGCTGAAGTCACCTAGGATTGCAACCCAGTGTGGTTATAAATAGAGTTGAGCGAACTTCTGGAAGTCCGGGTTCTGCTGGTTCGGCCAAACTTCGGGACAAAGTCCGGGTTCGGGTCCGGACAGAACCCGAACTTTGTCCTGGACCCCGAGCCCCATTGAAATCAATGGGGACCCGGACTTTTAGGCACAAAAATGGCTGTAAAAAAGTCCTGGAAAGTCCTAGAGGTCTGCAAAAGGAAGGACATGGGGGTAAGGGTGGGGCAAGTGCCCTACAAAGAAATGGGGACAGGGAAATAACTAAAAGCATTTTTAAAAAAATAAAAACATAAAAAAATCAAAAATGGAGGTGGATGTGGACCATCTTCAAACTGGGTCTGAAAAGTATTAATTAATGGTAGAAGCCATATAACTGTTCTAAAATCATCTTCAAACTCTGTCAAAAAAGTATAAATAAGCCGGGAGAACCCATATCACTGTTCTGCAAACATCTGGAAACTGTGTGTGTCACTTTAAATAAAACCGGAACTAACTGAACTACTGTTCTGCAAACATCTGGAAACTGTGTGTGTCACTTTGACTAAAACCGGGACTAACTGAACTACTGTTCTGCAAACATCTGGAAACTGTGTGTGTCACTTTAACAAAAACCGGGGCAAACTCATATCACTGTTCTGCAAACATCTGGAAACTGTGTGTGACACTTTAACAAAAACCGGGGCGAACCCATATCACTGTTCTGCAAACATCTGGAAACTGTGTGTGACACTTTAACTAAAATCCGGGACAAACTGTTCTGCAAACATCTGGAAACTGTGTGTGAAACTACAGCATAGAGAAGAACAGGGATATGGTTTCGCTCTGCTATAGTTTCACATAGAGTTTCTAGATGATTTTAGAACAGTGATATCATATTTTGGTAAAATTTTTTTGAAAAGTCCGGGTTCAGGTCCGGGTCCCGGACACCCCAAAGTTCGGTACTTTACAGTCCGAGTTCGCTCAACACTAGTTATAAATACTACCCGTACTAGGCAGAACAGTAAAAAAGGATCCCTAATAGTCTAAGGCCCAGATCCTGGCAAACCTCCTGACTGAGGAAAAAAAGCCCTTAGAGTGGCTGTCTTCATGACTGAGCCTTTAATCAAAACTGGACTGAAAGAGATCCCATCTGGAGCAGCAAACTGCAAAAGTATCCTAAAGGATAACTTTCTGGCTGAGGATGTAGCCCTTAGAGAGACTGTCATTACTCAATCCAACTAGACTAAAAGTGATCCTCCCTGGAACCGCGGGCCACCACAAGATCTCTCCTAGCCTAAAGCCATGATCTTGGCAAACTTCCTAGCTGATGTGATAGCTCTTAGAGAGTCTGTCTTCATGGCTCAGTCTTTACCCAAGCTGGACTGAAAAGAGATCTCATCTGGAGCTGGCAATGAAGTCCAGAGCAAGTAGTAGAACCCACGTAGAGAGTCTTGGCTCTACCTCGAGTATTAGATGCAGCCCCCCATCAAGGTATTGGATGAGTAAGGGATAGTTCACCCAGAGACATTGGATATGACAGGGAGTGCAAAGATCTGCCAATCTCTCAGGCATTGAGACGCTGTCAAGTGAAAAGAGGAAAGCCAGGATAACCCAGTATGCTCTAGTGACAAAAACCATTGTATCAAGAATTTGCATAGGGATCAGATGACTATTTTTAAAACACTATCCAGCCAACATCTTGTAGGGTTCTGAGAACTCCCTCTGTATTCTTGAAAGGAATGAGAGGTTCAAGAATCCAATCAGCAGATATGTAAGCTGCATAATGTCATTACCCATGTATGTCAGAAAGGGACATACTGACTGTCCAAGCATGGTCTAAAGTGCTTGTCAGAGACCAAAGCTGTACCCTCCTATCAGAAGAGGAACAAACAGGCACCCATAAGATATGTATAGGTGGCACAACCTGAAAAGAATCAGAATAGAACCTATCTTCCGTGAGTGGAGCTCTTTGCTCACCTCTTGGTTGACTCTCTTTCTTGTTTCAATTCTTTAAGGACTCCAAGCCAGGAATGCAGGAGCAAACCTCTTTGGAGTTAAATAGATGCCGACTTTTGAACTGCAGTCTTCTTTCACTCAGCAGACAATTACTCTGAGGCAGGAGGCTAAACTAAACACAATCCCAGCTCTTTGCTATCAAATAAAGCTTGTCCTTGAGAAGGACAGTTTCAGCTCTTGCAATACAGAGAAGCTCTCTCACTTGTCAGAATTATATTTTAGGGTAGAATTAATATTTTCTGACCCAACTTTCATTGCATTGGTTAAGATGCAAGGGTTAAGGCAGGTTCACAGGCTGCAATTGTGGACAGATATACCTCTTAAGGTCAAGACCAACACATAAAGTTACCACTAGAAGATGCTGCACTCCCCAAGGACACACCCAATCACTATAATTTTGTATACCCCTGAAAGACTGCCAACTCCATGCATCTGGCTAATATAATGAAGGCCATGTCAACCAAATAAGTGACTCCTTATGCTGGAAAACATCTTCCTCATAAGTGCCTAAGCTGACATCCAGCAGTGCAGGTAGAAGTGTCCTGATTGGAGTTTAAACTGAGCAACCCTGTGCTGCAAGGTCGAAGTACTGACCATGAGGAACTCTGCTGCTCTGTCCTTTTGTTCAATCACTCTTCTAGAATGAGCTTCTACCTTAGACATCATAGGGAAAAATTGTAACACACTCTTTTGCAAGTGTTAGAAATACTTGCATTACATGTACCTCTGCAGGACCTTACAATTTAGGCATCCTAAGCCTTACAAAAGAGAGGAAGAAAAACTTGCATATAGATCACCCTCATCTAACTCTAAGGAATTGTTTGAAGAGGATTGATTGGCCAAAGAAGGATCTGAGACCTGTTGACTGATTCTGGCAGAAACAAAAGCAGGACATTGCCAGAGCAGAGAACCCTTGCACAGAGTGTTGTAACAAAGTCATTGAGAGTGTCTTGGCTATTTGTGACAACCTGTTGGTCATTGCGATCTTCCTCCCTGGCTGCTTGAACAAAGCAGGAACTCATACAGGGATTTGCCTGCCAAGGCACAACCACCAAGGGCCCAGTTTACGGTGTGCATGATGCATGCAGATCTGAAAAGGCGTATTCACAAGTGCCCATTAGTCAGCTTCCCATACACCTGGGTAAGAGAAAAAAGACTTAGGGGTACTTATTTCAAATGATTGCAAAACAGGCAAACAGTGTGGACAGGCAGTGTGAAAAGTGAATAGAATTCTAGGATATCACTAGAGGAGTCACGAGCAAGAGGAAGGAGGTCCTGATTCCTCTATATAGATCTTTAGTGAGACCTCATTTAGAATTCTGTGTCCATTTCTAGTGACCTCACTTACAAAAAGATAATGATAAGATAGAACGAGTCCACAGAAGGATAACAAAATGGCGAAAGATCTGGGTGATAAAACATATCAAGAGAAACTTCAGGAATTTAATATGTACAGTCTAGAGGAAATAAGGGAAAGGGGAGACACGACTGAGGCCTTTAAATACATCAAGGGGGTAAATAAGGTTCAAGAGGGCAGTATTTTCAATATGAAACTAAGATCAAGAACACGGGAACATGACCTCAAACTAATAGAAGGAAATCTTAGAAAGTATTATATTACTGAAGGGTAGTTGATGCTTGGAATAGATATACAGCAGAGGTAGTGAGGCAGTCAACAGCAAATGTCTCCAAAATGCAAACATGCTTGGGACAAACATAGCTCTATACTCAGACAAAAAAGTTATTTAAAAAGTAAAAAAAAAAAAAAAATGTATAAAAATTGTTACAAAAAAAAAACCACACACACAGAGACTAGGTGGGCCACTTGGTCTTTTTTTCTGGCATCACTTTTCTATGTCTGAAAGAAAAAACTGACAATCCAGGTAAAGGTACCAGAAAGGAAGACGCTGCTCCCCTCCAGCTACTAAACAGCAGAGAGCAGTCACAGCATAGAAGGATGAGACTGCCAGATGCACAAGGACCTGTTGCATTAAAGAAACACCTCCCTGACAAACAGGAATACTCTGCAAGTCTAAGGGAGAACTCCAGATTTATAAGAAGAAATATTATAATAGGTACAATTGCTGCTCAAACCATGTAGTAATTTACAAATAACCTTCCAAATTCAAAGTGCAGCTGCTGAAGTTTCCTGAGCTGTCAAAAATGATAATTTCTTATGTTTACTAGGTGAGAAAAAAACATAAAGGGTTAACCACTACTAAAAGAATACTGACACTGCAGCTTCCCACATCAGAGCATTGTGATTCTAACAGGTGGCTAATGAACCAGACCCTGTCATACAGAAAGCGGGCCGTGCTGAAAAAACAGTTATCTGTCAAGGAGATAAAAAAAAAGAAAGAAAAAGGTAGAGACTGCACCAAACATTGATAAAATGCTGCAATGTACATTGATCACCCGAAGAACATTATTATCTCCATATGTTTTTGTTTTGATTATTTTTTTTAACAAAAGTGGAGTTATCGCATAACAGCCCACATGACATCTAGTCAAATGCCTTCTGCTGACCTTAAGCCACACTACTGACAAATTCTAGACCTTTTCTGCAGGGCAATTGATGTACCTTCTGGGCGATTTAGATCCCAGAGGTACAAACGTAGCTTCTGGATCCATGATGGGCACACTGAATGCCCATCTGCTAATAGAAGGGCATCCGGCCAATACAGATGCCTGCCTATTGCTAGGCCCAAATCCAGGTATTCTGCAAGTGTATGCCATTGCAACATCCTGCTGATAGCTGGGAACATGGTGATAACTCAAGTATCCACGCTGGGCACAGGGAAGTCTCCAGGATGATCCCCATATCCATGCGGCTGTTCCCACAAGAGACCTGGTCATTGACTTTTCCAAAAGGTAAGAGAAACTTCAAACAGCATGGTCCCTATGAAGATGACAAAAAAGGAACACGGCTTCTGGCTCAGCCTCAGCCTCAAAATTTATGGGAGTAGGGTCCTGTGGGGTAGGAATGAGGGCAGAGCTATGTGTGCTGCCATGGAGTCTGTCAGGAAATTACATTTTCAAAAGATTCACTATGTCTTTCAGAAAATACCTTGGGATGTTTGCTTTCCAAAATTGGATAATTTTGTGGGTGTTTCCACTGTCCTGGTGCTCCAAGGCCTCCAATATTGGGATAGGTAGTCAGAAAATTAGATGCTTAATTATATGCTCCTTGAAAGCCCCAAGGTGCTGCTTGCATTTTGGGCATCTAGGCCAGTGATGGCGAACCTTGGCACCCCAGATGTTTTGGAACTACATTTCCCATGATGCTTATGCACTCTGCAGTGTAGTTGAGCATGGGAAATGTAATTCCAAAACATCTGCGGTGCCAAGGCTCGCCATCACTGATCTAGTCTGTGAAAAAGTCTCACACATATGGTATACCCATACTAAGGAGACAGCAAAAACCATTTTGGGGTATAGTTCTGTAAGTATGCCTATTTTGTTTGTGAGAAAAAACTTGTTAAAGTGGCAACTTTGTGAAAAAAATATTTAATTTCTCAATTTTCCAAAATATTGTGACAAAAAAAATAGACTTTAACCACTTCAGCCCCGGAAGGATTTCACACTTTAGAACACTTTTGTGATTCGGCACTGCGTTGCTTTAAGTGACAATTGTGCAGTCGTGCGACGTTGTACCCAAACAAAATTTGCATCCTTTTTTTCCCCACAAATAGAGCTTTATTTTGGTGGTATTTGATCACCTCTGCATCATTTCTGATTGCCGCTATAAATAAAAAAAGAGCGACAATTTTGCAAAAAAAAGTATTTTTCTTACTTTTTGCTAAAATAGAAATCCAAAAAAAAAAATAAAAAAACATTTTTTTCATCGGTTTCGGCTGATTTATATTCTTCCTCATATTTTTGGTTTAAAAAAATCACAATCTGCGTTTATTGATTGGTTTGCGCAAAAGTTGCTGCGTTTACGGATGATGAGAATTAATTTCTGGGGTTTTTATTTTTTTTATTTTTTACTAGTAATGGCGGCGATCTGCGATTTTTAGCGGTACTGCGATATTGCGGTGGACATGTCGGACCGTTTTGATACTTTTTTGGGACCATTGGCATTTATACAGCGATCGGTGCTATAAAAATGCACTGATTACTGTGTAAATGCCATTGGCAGTGAAGGGGTTAACCTGGAGGGGGCGCTCTAAAGGTTAACTGTGTTCCCTCACTGTGTTCTAACTGTATTGGTGCTGGGCTGGCAGGGGGAGGGGAGTGATCAT